>BGPR01005098.1:1490-29743 GCA_013235015.1 Araneus ventricosus
TTTTTGTAGTTTGAATAAATGCATTAAACATACGAAGACAATGCGTTTCAGTTAAGCCTTTTTAAAAATACATTGGTCCAAGTCAGCAAGTAAAACAGCTTTCAGAAAAATACCATCTTTTTTTCAATACAAAATTGGCAGTCTTTTAGTTTTAAAATCATTGGAATTCTGAGCTTTCCAAATATACATGGAAAGCGTTTCTGTACATTTTTTCTATTTTAATCTGGAATTTCAATACCACTGCCTGTTTTTCTCTAAAATAGGAAGTCTTGTTTAAGATTTTAAATCCTAAAAACAATAGAACGCTCTCGTTCACTATGTGTGCCTTTGTGAATGAATCTATCTTTGCGTTTCCCATTCGTCAGGGGGAGGAGGGTTGGCTATTGTTCTCATTGATATATCTCAAAAGTTATGTATGCCATTAAAAGATTCGTTGAGAAGGTCTAAAACAACCATTATTACAACCAATATTTCACTTCCACAGTTATAACTCAATGTAACAAATAATTCAATTCATATTCTTCTAATTGTATTAGACATAAATTGTGTTAAATGCTGATCATTGTCTTTAAAAAATAACCGTATAACGAATAGAAATCCTGAAAATTTTGATTCCGTAAAAGAATAAGAGAAAAATATATTGTTAACATTTTTAGCAAATAATTTTTAAGATTTTCAACTATATTTTAGTACTTTCTTCAAAATGAGGCTCAAAGTGTGCCGATGAAATATGAAATAATTTTAATCAAAATACATATTTTATGCATTTTTGTAAATATCCGAAAAAAATAAAAGTTTCAGCAGGGAAATGAAAAATGAGTATGGAATTAAGAAATAAGTTGATAATTAATTGTTAGCAGTGTTTTTAATTGACAAAATTAAGCAAAATAAAAACATGCTTAATCTGACTTGAAATGGACACAATTTAGGACAAAGGGACAATTAATTAAGCATAATGTTTAATTAATCACAGACTATTTACAAAAAATATGTATATTAATTTCTATCTTGTTTTATCATAAGCTTGCTTCATCTTGCTCAACTTTCTCGTAATATTTATGAACTAGAAAATCACCCGTCATGGTTTGACGGGTACAAATTGTCTCTTCATTCGAGAGATTTCCCGTCAAATCTGAGGTGTTTAAATAGACATATATGCGAGAGAAATGTTTAACATTGATTGAAAACGAATAAAATAAGCATATGTATTATGACAGGAAATATTTTTTTATATACATATTATTTACATATTTCTTTATTTAAAAAACCTCTTGATAAACAACATACCGTGTGAACTATTTTTCGTTGTTTAACAATTTTACTTGTACTTCAGATGTCTTTGTGTAAATTGTAACGTTGTCAAACAATATTATCTAATTATATCATCACGATTGCAGTAAATAATTAGATGCATTGTGGCATCCAAACTATATCAAGCGCATGATATACTACTGACGTAATTTACTACTTTCTATTAAAAACGGGAATAAATTTGAAATATAGGATTAATATAATTGAAAATTTCTCGGGGAGTATTTATACTAGCGAGATAAATTTTATATCAATTAATTGAAAATATTATTTCACTATTTTAGAGCTATTAAATTTGAAATTAGAACGACAATTACACTTTTAAATTTAAAATTACTGAAATTTAGATTCTCTAACAATGAAATAATGCTCTTTAACGTCTCGCAGTGCTATGGCGCGAGTTTTATTGTTGGTGACGTCAGAGCGTTACCGGAGGATCTGGGCTATTATGTAAGTAATTTTTGAGTACTTATTGCAAATCCGAAAGGTTTTGGTGTTCATTTTAGAAACCAAAATCAGATGGATCTTATCAATTTAAGTCTGCAACAGACAGTATTATTCCTCAGACTTACGAATTATTTTTTACTATTTAGATGCAATGTTTAAAAAAATGTTCAAATAGCGTTGGACCAAACGAATTGTTATTTACGTGAAATCCCTTATTAGTATAATATGATTCAACGTTTTAAGGTATCCGACTGTGTTCGGAGATATTTTTTTTGAAAAATAACAAATATATATATATTTTAATGTTATTTTTCAACTGCATATGTTTTAAAACTATGAAAATATTGTAAAATTAGGCTTTCAAAATAATATTTTTAAAAAAAACTGAGAAATTTGAAGAAAAATGACTAAAATATTTGCCTTACGCTAACAGCCATAGAGAAAATCATATTCTAATTATACATAAATCCTTGTAGGAATACATTTTTATGACAGTTATCTGTGTTATGCTCTAAAATATTTCTTGTACTTCAAAATAGTTTTGAGATATAGCTGAACATAGTTTCAAAACTGGTAATTTTTCATAAAAAATGCTTTTCGTTTATATTTAAACACTTAAAAATAATACTTGATTTTAAAATTGATCTTAGTTTTTAGAGGAAAACATCAAGCATATTACAGAAAAGGATCTCAGAAAATTTCATATCAATACTTGAATAACTTTTTGAGAAATCATTGTTACGGTCGACAGTTTTCCTCAAAAATATCATTTCTCAGAAAACACATTTAAAGATTTCATGCAGCATAAAATAATGCTTACAGTTCGGTAATAAAACAGCTGTAACTCCACTTGTAATTCACGTAGAGTAAAAAGTGAGACAGTTTTAGAAAGCTGGTTAAACAGGCTACAAAATTAAATCATAAAAATATTTTTGATAATTTCATCGAAAACGACGATTTTAAACCAGTCGGATACCTGAAAAGCACTAAGTAAACCCATTATCTTGCGTAAATCACAGAATTCAGCAGAAAATAGACTTGCTTCCAACCCGCGGAAATCGCGGGATAAGCAGTGAGAGAGTTAAAAGTAGCGTCGAAATGCGAATTTTGGAAAGTTCAACTTTATTCAAATTATCTTGCGTAAATCACAGAATTCAGCAGAAAATAGACTTGTTTCCAACCCGCGGAAATCGCGGGATAAGCAGTGAGAGAGTTAAAAGTATCATCGAAATGCGACATTTTGGAAAGTTCAACTTTATTCAAATTATCTTGAAAAAATCACAGAATTCAGCAGAAAATAGACTTGCTTCCAACCCGCGGAAATCGAGGGGTAAGCAGTGAGAGAGTTAAAAGTATCGTCAAAATGCGACATTTTGGAAAGTTCAACTTGGAAAAAATATTTCCTTTTCAATATATAAAAGAGAAAAAATATTTTCTTTCTTTCCTTTAAAAAAAATAGAGCTTTTCCTTTCATTTTCAACGCTGAAAACAATGGTGAGCTCTGCGAATCTATTCACTCTCTGAAAGGGGTTGCCTTTTCATTTGGCATCCGCGAGGGGGGCTCGCAAGTGTTCGCGTGTATCTGCCCCGACAGTTGCACGTGACATCAAGTCACTCCTTAAACGGGTCGAGAACAGCGATCATTACAATCATCATTTCACTTCCACAGTTATAATTCGCGACGCTGTTTTCCGGGTGATTAATGCATGTTAGAAAACCGTAGCCTTAAGCCCCCCTGGTTTGCACTGGGGCAGGCACGCATGTGTACATACGCCACACACGCTTCTATCTCTGGGCAATTACTACATTTCATGGAGCTCTGGACTGGGGTGAATAATTAAAGTGAACGTCAAGCATTATGCCGGGTCATCTTTCAGCGTCACTTCGAGCTGAGCCCCCTAGATCACGGCTGCTTCAAAATGTGTCATCAAGAAACCGGGCCAGCTGCAAATCATGGCAGCTGCTCAGACACCGCCTTAAGACATAACTATTAATATCAGCGTTTCGGCAGCGAAACAATTTATGCTCGCAGCTGAGGACTGCTTTCGGTAAATTCTCATTTTTCTTGAGACATCGAAAGGGATCCCCCTTTAACAAGGCCCGGAGAATTAATTGATGTTAATGAATCGAAGAAAACTTACGATGATTGAAGGGAAAATTTCTCATTCATCGTGAGAAAACTTTGCAACCGTGTTTAAGTAACGGCTCTGTATAGGTTTAAAACAGTTTTGAGATTAAAATGTGGAATTTCTATGTGACGTGAATCATCCATCATAAATGTGGTTTCCATGTGATATAAATGACTTATTACGAATGCAAAAGACCTAATTCTGTAGTTTATTCCTAATTTACTTTATCAAATTTTATTTAGATTTGAAATGTCATTCATGGAGTATTTTTTGTCAGTTCTCGAAGTATGTAGATTATGTTTATTTTGTTTTAATCTTTGAATTTATTTCACTGTACCGATTATTCTCTTTTACATAACAATAACAATAAAAGTTTCAAAACCACACTGGTTTGATTTTAGGAAACAAATATCTATTTTAATTCAATGATTTAAAAAAAAACCTAATAATTTATACACGTTATTATATTGGAAAGGAGAAAAAATCGCTTCAAGTTCAATTTTTCAACAATCTTTTAATATAAAAGTAGGAAGTACATTTTCGAGATCAAAATCTAGATTTCATGGATTGAATGAAAATTTATTAATTATAATTATCTAAATTTTCCTTCCAAATAAACTTTATTGTTGCCAGGTTTAATTTACATCTTATTTTATTGTTATACTATTTGTTTTAGTACATTTGTAAATGTATGTATATGTATTACTGCTTTAAAGTTGTGTTCGATTCTTTTAAACATTTAATTTTTAGATCTTTTGTTTTAAAATGAATATCTATACTTATTTTCCATTGTTTAGATTAGAAAAATTTCAGATTTGTTAAAAAACTCATATATATCTTACCCGTTATTCAATTTTATTATTATTTCTTTATCATCTTCTTATTTTGCTTCTTATATTCATATTATCATTCTTTTCCAATAACTGCTCTTCTGTTTGTGAAACTTAGTATCGCCAGAAACGTCTTATTGTGTAATTTTTGTTCAGCCAATCTCCTCAAACAATTTTTTAAACTAAAAGACGATCAGTGTCACTCATATACATTGTGACAATTAATCGCTTTTATCGTATTTATGATATTTGTTATGTAATAATCACTACCAAACTTAAGATGCAGGAAAAAGACTATTAAATATTTTATGTCATTTGGAATGCTCTTGAACTTTCTTTGGGCATAATCAAATTTGTTGTAAAAGTATTCAAAAGAATATTTAATCACAAGCAACATGAATATCTCAATATAGTTTTAAATAAAGAAGAAATACAGTGATACAAAATTAAAGAAATAACAAATTGATATTGGTTACAACTTCTTTCGTTAGGGTTACATATGAAATTTTAGAACACAGTATTAATGCCTAATTAATGAAACATATTGATAAAACGTCTTCTGGCATGTAAGAAATGCTGTTTTATCTACTCTTTTTTATCTGTTTTTCATGTTTTGGCGAACTTCCATGTGCATTAATGTTAAGTGCATACATTATACCGTTATCGAAATAGTTTTAAATTCACTGCTATTTTTTAAATAGCCTCTTTGAACTAGTTGGTTAAATTATGCAAGGGATTTCAAAACATTTTACTTAATATCTTTGAGTGATAAAGATTTTATTTAAGGTTATTTTGCTTAATGCAAACTTTGATGAATATTGCAGACGTGAAAATTTGCAAAGTCTCTACAGAATTAAGAAACAGGTGTTTCTTTTCGTAACATGTTTCCTAATAAAGTCTTCCAGGTAAAAGAGATGCTGTAATGGAAGGATGCTGCGTTTTAAACTGAAATTAAATTTGGAGAAGTCTGTAATTAACGTATAAAGGTGAAGGAATAAATACTTGCTTACGTTAACGTAGTCGTGATACAAATTAAAAGAAGCTACAAAATCTGAAATGAGACAGAAATAGATTGTATCCGTTAAACTAAATAAAATGCTACAGGACCCAGGAGAGTTACAACTTTATCCTATTAGTTTTGAAATGTTTTTTTCTTAATTGAATCAGTTTCCTCTGGAAATTCTGAGTTTGTCTTTCGGTGAAAAAACATGTTGTTGCTTTTGTAATTTGAAAATATTTTAAAATTATATAAAATATCTGTCACGTTTAGCAATGCGATGATGAATTAATATATTTTTTCCTTAAAATTTCAAACTATAAATATATATATATATATATATCAGAACATAAGAAACAAATGACAAAAAATCAAAAACATACAAGAAAAAAAAGACAAAAATTTGATAATTTGAAAAATATCATGGCAAGTCACTCGTCAGGAAGCGAAGTCCACCCATAATATTAATAAGTGCTTTTTTCTGCTAGCGACATACTAGAAAACTTTAAAATTTTTTGTTGCTATCCCCTGAAAAAGCACCCACAGTGAATATTCTGGAATAAATGAAATATGAAAAAAGATCGATTACAAAATCGAAAGCCAAAAATACGAATACACAATTCTAGAATAAATATATATTTAATTATTTTAGATTTGTGTATTCGGATATATATATGATATTTTAATTTTTTTAAACTTTCTTCAGTTATTTTTAACGACACCTCATTTTAATTACTTATACTTCCATCTTACTAAGCGCATTACAACTTTATTTTCGAGTCACGAGTCTTTTCCGGGGAAATTCCCTTCTCTGGGTACTTAAACTTTCTGCGCATTCCTATCTGCCTTTTTTGATTTCAATATGTAGACGAACAACAACGCCGCGCTATCGCGCGTTACCTTTTTTAGTCTGGTCATGGAAAGTCGTATAATACGGTTATTTTAACTATTGAAAAGTAACCTTTGCTATTGTCTACGATGTAATAAAAGAAGATTTAACAACTACTGTCTTTCTTCTACCAACATGGATTACTACACTTTTAAAACCTGATCTTTCATATATATATATATAGTTAGTTAAATATTTCATATAATCCAAATTTGTGTTATATTTTCATATACATGTATTAATCTAAAAATTAAAATAAAATAATGTTACCTTAGCAATTATTTTAAATATATAAATATATTTCTTAATTTCATCTGTAATTACACTTCATTCTCTTACAATTAGAGTCTGCGTTCAATTTTTTTTGCAATATCAGTTTATTAGGAATATGCTCGTATTTATTCAGGAAAAAAATGCTAATTTTACAAAGTTTCCTTAAGTTTCGACATCCATTGTGTTTTTTGCAAAATTATAAAACCAGCGAATTTTGCTCTTGAAAATAGTAAATTTCTTTTTAAAAAAGAGATGGCTTAATCAAACGCATTAATTAACGCCTATCTAATCAAACGCATTAATTAACGCCTATATAATCAAACGCATATACATGTCATCAACATATATGCTAACAACATGTGTATCAATATCAATAATATCTGCTCTCATCAATTCATATTTTTAAAGCTGGCTACCCCAGATAATTCTTAAACAAAATTAATAAAAGAATTTCTTTTGGTGAAAAATGCTCATTTTTATGGCCTTGGGAATAGCTCATCATATTCAACATCGCCAATTTGGCTTTCTTTCTACCAGAAAAAAGATACGATTTTAATTGTTTCTCCTAATTTCAAAATCTTATTTTAAAATTTGTTCAGTAATCCAAGAACACATTTATATCTCTTTCACATATGTGCAAAAACCATATTAATCAATATTAGCAGAAAGGCATTATTGATAATTTTCAGATTTCAAAATGCAACGAAATAATTTCTTTTGCTGCAAAAAGCTCATTTACATAGCGGTGGGAATAGCTCAACATGTTCAACCTCAGCGTATATTCATCATAGAATGCGCCAACGTGTATTTCTTCCAATAAGAAATAAAATAATATATATATATATATATATTTCAGAACTGTAAAGAATCAATTACAAGTAATTTCAAATTACAATTAAAGCCCTTTCACATATTCTCAAAACCACATTAATCAATATTAGCAATAACGCGTTATTCATAATTTTCATTTTTCAAAACATAACGGAAAGAAATCCCTCTCGGAACAAAGTCCGTTAAAGAATTTCTTTTCTACAACTTGCTCATTTGTAGAGTCGCGAGAATGAATAACTCATCATGTTCAGCCTCAACGTATGTTCATCTTCATCTAATTTGCCATCATGACTTTAATGCTCTCGAATTCACAATTTTAAGTCATTAAGTTGGGCCCGTGCTTCATCTTCATCGCCGTGTTCCCTTTGAGGCCATATCCGGTCTTAAATCCGAAATCCCATCTTTCCTCATTCGTCATCGTACGCTTTGTATCTGTTAGATAGAAGGATTTATTTTGGCTTCAAGCTATTAATATTGAAATCAGCTGGAGACGCAATAAATCGCAAATTTGTTACCATAGCTAAGCTCCTCAGTGAGATTTCCACTTCCGTGATAAGAACTGAATATTTTACCAGACTGTGAGGAGAGGGAAAATGTTCGGTCTGCTATCTGATGAGCTTAAGAAAAGTATTGTCCCTTTTATTTGTGTATGGTGGTTCTAGTAAAACTTATGCCATGATTATTTTTTGAAAAAAGTTAATTCGTCATGAAATCATATGCTTATTTGAAATCAATTATATCTCTCTATGATATATAATTTAGACTCTTTTACGTCGGTAAATATTTATATTCGTGAAGAAGTAATTTCTGTGATCAATTTTTCACCCCACCTGACGGATGGTTTGGAATTTGGGCAGCTTAGATTTTCCAAATGAAAATTTTTTAGTACTCGCTAGAGCCTTCGGCGACAAGCTGTCGCCCGTTTAGAATTAAGTCTTATTTTGTATTTTATCTATAGAGACCATTATAGCATTTTGTATTTTATATACATTATTAACCGTCGCAGTTTCTAAGCATTCGACAACTCAGTAAAAAATGAAATCAAAAAACAGAAATATTTTATTTATTTGACGGATAGTAAAATGTCTAAAGACGTAAATTTTAAAATGCCAGGCTATACAATTCTGTATGATGCATCGCAGAATAATGAAATTTCAAACTGAGTTTCATATAATTTTCACTCCAATTCATCTATATCACCCAACTAGAATGATTAACGTGAATATGTTCAGTGAAAGCGAAGGGCTGGGGAGGCTCACGTGTGACCAGTGGGTACAAAAAGTGAGGATGTGAAAAATCTATAGGATCTAAAGACCCAGGAGTATAGGGTGGGAGACATAAAATTTAAAAATTAGTTAGTTTTTCGAACAATATTCTAATCCAGTTCAGGCTGTAATTTCTAGTTTCTAATATCATCATGAGTTATCACTCTGAGAGAAATTCGATTTGTTGGTAGTAATTGTACCTTAAGCTTCCAAAAATTTAAATAAAAATTACCTATAATGCAATATACAAAAAAATTTGAAAGTGTTCCCATGTCCTCATAATTTAAAATGGCAAGAAAGACATGAATCAAATGTCTTGGAAAAGTGAAAATCATTCTAGTAATTTATCACAATGAAACAAACCTGAAATCAAATATCGTTGTCACTGCTTTATAAAAAATATTACTATGAAGCAGAAGTCGATAAAATACTTTCAGAAAATGTAATGAATACTAAAGTGAAAATTCTGCTTTGGAGTTAATTTCCAAGGAAAACAATTTATGCAATCACAAACGTAATAATTGCAAAAGCACGTGAAAGATTTGCTAAAGTATTGGATGATTTGACTTTATTTAACAATAAAAAATTGAGAAATCCATGTTTTAAACATTTAAAAGATGATTAAATTGAAATTAAAGCTTCGTCATGGAAATAAGATCGGTTTCATTGAAGATCAATTTTATCTTTAGATGATGTAACTATGTTTTTTTTCTGATAGTCTGAAGTTGTTGCGGAAAAACATTAAAATCTAAAGATATTTAATAATTTAAATTCTAATTAAAAATTTCGAAAAATCTTTTATGAGAACCATACCCGAGAAGCAAACCCCTGCCAAAATTTAAAGTTTATAGTCCAAGTATTTGGGAGATTTCGTGATGAGTGAGTCAGTCATGGTATTTGTCTTTTATGTATAAAACATTTTCTGGATTGTAAATTCGTAATAGAGAGGTCATCTGGTAGTGAATTGAGAATAATCTGATCACAAAGTAACATAATATTTATATGGTAAATACTGTTTTGAAATGTATCACTGCCACATTTTTAAATACTATTTAGACGAAAACGTTGACGATCTAAATGCCATTGAGAAACGTTAACCACTAAAATAATTTAATATTCCAAGTTTACTTCGTATATATTTCAACGCAAAAAATACTTAAGTAAACACAGTTGCTTCACAAAACTGGGAGCAGTAGAAAATATACTAACTTCAAAAAATAATATGGACATAAAATAATGTTTGAAAACCTTTATTAGTGTTCCAATAAGTAGGAAAAGTTTTACCAAAAGATAGGAGTCAAAATAAAGTGAAAAGCTTGAGGGAATAGAAGAAAGAAAATTCGCAAACTTTTAGTAAATTACACTCATAATTTTAGAACTGTGTCTTTTACTTATTATTTGTTTAAAACTAGGCCAAAGGGTTACAAAAGAAATGCCAAAACCGGTATAAGACTCGAGACAATCATGGTACCATAATGTGTATGAAGAGTGCTTTTGAGGATATTTTTATTATGGTGTTTAAAACGTACACAATGATATAAAATCAAGTTAGCAATGAAAGCAACATCAGTAAAAGTTTATCATGACTATGCAAATGGCATAGAAAGCACAAGAAACCCGACACGAGACAATTATGGTTGCACATTGTGTATGAAGAGTGCTTTTGAGTTTATTTTTATTATGGTGTTTAAAACGTTCCCTCCCTATGATATAAAATCAAATTAGAAATAAAAGAAATATGAGTAAAAGTTTATCATGAATATGCAAATGCATAGAAAGCACAAGAAACCCGACACGAGACAATTATGGTAGCACATTATGTATGAAGAGTGCTTTTCAGGTTACTTTTATAATGGTGTTTAAAACGTTCCAGATAATATAAAATCAAATTATCAATGAAAGCAATAGCAGTAAAAGTTTATCATGGATATGCAAACGGCATAGAAAGCACAAGAAACCCGTCATGAGACTCGTCATGGTAACATAATTTGTAGGAAAGGTACATAATATGAAACGGCTTTTATAACGGTATATGAATGGTTTCTTGAGAAATAGCATTTAATCGATCATGAAGATAAAATTCGTGAAACTTTATCCTCAATAAAGAAACGGATCCTTTCATTGCATCATAATTCAAAAGTATTAACCCTCTCATACCGAGCGAGGCGGTGCCGGGTAGTCTAAAAACTTCCCCGTCACAGCGACGAAGGCCGGTCTGAGGTGGTTGACTTCTTCTGTGGGGAGGTGAGGTTCCGAGATAGCTAAAGAGATAATCGCGGTAGGGAATCCAATTATGCTTGCCAAACACAGCCCATTTCTGTGAGCCTCAAGGGAAGGTTGTAGCAGGTGTGGGGTGGTAGGGTAAATGAACACCCTGATTGGGTGAGTCCAATTCACGTCGCTTACTGCCAAAAACTCCCGGGTTTAAAGTGGCTAGAAGCAAGAATTCACCTCGGAATTAAAGAGTTAAAATTAAAATATCACGTAAGGAAAGAAAAGTAACCTTTAGATTTAAATGTAGATAAGACAACAAAATATACTTCTGAAGCGGGATTTATTTTTTAAGGAACGTGAAAGTGTGTTTTTTCATTTTCCAGCGGTTGGAAAATACAGTTTCAGTTCCCTCGTGGTGTTTTTTACTCTTGTTATCACTGATTAGAAACTAAATATTCATGTTATATGAGTTGGCTTAAAGGAGTAAAACAGTCTAAAAGTCGATTAGAAGATAAGCAGTTTTTAAAAAACAGAACACATAAACAGAAACAAGGCGCAAAGTCCTTACGAGTTATTGTTATACTACCTGTAACAGCCCTTAGAGGAAAATATTTTCTTCAGATACATCATTTGTATCACCAAAAAGGAAATGCTAGACATATTTCGTCAAAAGAATTCAGCAAAGATCTCAGTGTAAGCATGGCGAAAAAATAACATAAATTTATCCATGTATCTAATATATACAACAAATTCTTTGTCTTCTCCGTTACAATTTTAGTTTTTGTAAGTTCAGTTAAGAATAATGTTATATAAAACATTTCCATCTCTATATTTCTGTCATTTAGTTTTTAGTGACTAAAATTTCAATAGATTTCTCTGAAATTACTTTTTCAATTTTTTCTACCTTGTTTCAAAATAGTTCGTTCAAGCACATGCAATGATAACAATTAAAAATCACATTTCTTCTAAATATTTAGTTCCTTTCTTCAAGTTTTTGTTTAAGTTGTTTTGCTTCATGTTTGAAAAGCAATTTGTTTTGTAATGCTTTTAAGCTCACTTCCTGTTCAGCTGTAGTTTAAAAATATTATTGATCTATTGTATGTTCACGATGACCAAACATTAGTGCAATATTTTAAGAGATTAATTATAAGTGAATCTACTAATTTATTAAAATTTCTTTCGTACATGTGGCGCCACCTGATTGTAAATTTGAGAAATAAAAATTTTTAAGATTCTATATTATTTATCATAGTAAATTAAAGGGCAAAAAGAAGAAAACAATTAAAATGTGAAAATCTGCATTTTAGCACATTCATAAAAGTGGGTTTTTAAAAATTGTATTTATTAATTTAATTACCAAGTAAGTATTATTAATTTTTTGCAGGATTCCTTAGTCATTTAGCTACGGAATTCTAGATGAATCTAAATAATCTGAGACAAAATGATTAATGTTACAATATGAAAACCAAGCTTTGTTAAATCAGCTAGATATCAAAGACAGTAAAACCTGTAATTAAAAGAAATTTTGACGCATTACATTTACCAAGTCACGACTAATTCAATTCCAGTTGAAGCGGAAAACGAATGGCCCTCGAGACTAAGTGCTCTCTCTGAGTCACTCTAACACAAGTCATGAGGAAAGTTACATTACTTTGCGAAACACTTCTACACATTACAAAAGAAAATTTAATGAATGAAAAAAAAGTATAAGCTATTATTGAAAATAGTGAGTGTATATAATTTTACTTTTACTAAAATATAATCCTTCAATAGCGATGCGAAAAATGAACGCAAAAGTAGAAAATAATTTTTCAACTATTACAATAAAATGCATGGTTCAAATAAAAACGTGGGCGCCTTTGCCTTCTAGGAATATTCCATTTTTTTAAGGAAATATACACAAAATATAAGGTGCTATATAAGGCGCCCACGCTTTCATTCGAACCACTCATTTTATTGTAATCAGAAAAATTATTTTCAACTTTTGCGTTCATTTTTTCGCATTACTATTGGAGAATTATATTTTAGTAGAAGTAAAATTATATATACTGACTATTTTGAATAAAATATTATACCTTAATTTTTTTTATTTATTTTATTTTCTACTTTTCAGGGACAGCTGATACGAATACACACGACATGTTGGACATAGTAAATCGAATTCAATTACCGAATTCTCCAGTATAAAACACATATTAAAACTAATGCATACATACGTACAATTACATTTTTGAAATGATTTAATGACATTAACTTTCTGAAATATAAATCCTTAATATTCAGTATTTCTTTCTTGCTTTTTCAAGCCGCCGGTTACGTTGGGTAGCCGTTTCAATACGGGTCATCTATACATACATTTCTCTTACGCAACGCGATTGCATTATCTTGAATTTGAAAAAAGTGCGACACAGACCGAGAGCCGAAACAAGACTCACTTCCCCGATCTGACCTTTGATCCTCAAGCCGCTCCGAAATGGGGATGATTCACAGTCCCCACCCCCTTCTATTGTGTGTCCTCTAGTGGTGTTGTTACAGCCCTACTTAACGTGAGGTTACCACCTCCAAACTTTATCTCCCAAATATAGGGCTAAAGTTTTAATATCATTTTGTTAGGTTTAAAATAGGTATAGATTGTAACTTTTTTTGCATAGTATTGTATTGTCTCTGGTAACCCACCGCTGTGCCAAATTTCAAAGCTGAAGCTGGATTGGAAGTGGGTAAGAAATCGATCTCAAGATTTGTGGACAAGACACTCAGGTTGAATAAAAGCTTATAAAAAATGGTTTCATCATAGAATCTTGAAAACCACATTGCTAAATCAATTATGAAACTAACTTCAATTTCACTGAAAGATTGCACATTTTTAAACTTGTAATAGTGTAAAATTCTGCTTAAAAAGTACTGTCAAATATTTGTTCTGAACTGAGATATAGCATAATAATAAAAATTTTTAAGCATAGAAAATTAATTTTTGAGCCTTTCTATGCAATTTAAGCAGTAATATTTTGTTCATTTTATGTAAGTTTTATTTGAATTTAGAAATAGAAAAGTAATTAAAGTCCTTTAATATTGAGAGGTCGAATAATTAAAGTTAGAAAGAGGATTCATAATTGACTTGGTATTTCGAATTCAAATAAATTTTTTATTGAGAAAAAAGTGTTTAACTATCACTACAGGATACAAAGTCAATGAACCATTTCTTTTTATATTACTATCAGAAAATTTAAATTAGTATTGAGAGGTCGAGAAATTAGCGTTAGGAAGAGGATTCATAATCGGATTGTTATTTAAAATTCAAATAATTTTTTTTACAGAGAAAAAAATGTTTAACTGTTACTAAAATCTACAATGACAATTATGAATTTCTTTTAATATTAATATCAGGCTATTTCTAGTTTGCTAAAATATATCTTTTTTTAGTGATATTATCCATTTGTAAAGCCTATTTATTATGCTTGATCTAAAGTCTTTGAACTTTTGCTTACTGTATACATATTTCTTTTTACAGATGACGATAGCTTATAACTATTATCATTTACAAATTGAAAGTTTTTTTTTTATTTATTATATAAAGTATTATAAAGTATTTTTAGCTTAATTAAGAGTACTTAGAAATTTTATATTCATGATTAGAATGGCAAATTAAAGCAAAGATTTTAACACAGAAATCAGTATCTGCACCAGAGGAATAAGTTGTTTATTTCAAGCAAAAAGTTTGCATGGTTTGTTTAAAATAATTATATGTTTTATATAATTTTTCAAACAATATTATTAATATTTTTTTTCATCTAACTATTTTCAGATAACAACTGCTCTAAAGCGAAATATTTCAAGTAGTTCTGATTTTAAATAAAATTACGTTATTTATCAGGATTTTATTATCTCAGTGTTTTAATCAAATCCAAAAAGAAATTCTTGACTCAATCAAAGACTTAAAATATTCGTTGAAATATGGCAATTGCAATGCATATTTCTATTCTAATAAAAATTCACGATACTTTTTAAAATCACAAGTGAATAGATTAGAAATATTTATATTCCTACTGAACAGCGACGATGCAATTAATATCCGAGATAAATAATCTCAGAATTAATTAATTAAATTAAAATTTTAAAAAGGAAAATTAATATTTTCAGTCAATAACCTATAAAATGAATAAATATTTTAAGAAAGAAGGCATAAAACGTTGTATAAGCTTCCTAAGATTTCGAAGCTTAAAAGCTTTCTGGAGGAAAATAATTTTCAAAACGTGATCAATTTCAGTTTTAATAGATTGAATTAAATTTCTCTGCTGATATTTAACTTCATGTCATGACTTCAAAAGATTTTTTTATGTTTAGATTATTACACATTTAAAGGTATAAAAAATAATTTGGGTTTCTGTTAGAGAATTTTGATTGAATGAAATAAGGCAATGGTTTGAAATAATAAACCTTATTTACCTAACCACTTTATCATAAATTTAGTTCTAAAAAATGCTTTATTTAAATATTTATATCTTAAATGAATAGTTATGTGTTTAAGCGGTTATGCTATTCAATTCATAGGAAAGAATTCTAATCATGTATTTTAGATTTTTAATATTGATTTTAGTGTATTATTTCTGAAACTCACAGCTTTAAAATTATATTTGGCTAATAATTCTTTCCTCTTTAGATATGCTTCCCATTATGGACTTTTTTTAAAAGATAAAAAAGTGAATATGTGTATGGTCCAAATCATTGGAAAATGTAAAAATATATATTAATTTTCAACATAACATTTCAAAACTAATAGTGAGGGCAGTTAATTAAAGAGCGTAAGATAGAAGTTTTGTTCGTTATGAACTTTGCTTATAGTTTAAATGTTCGGTTTTCACCAAAGCTTCGCAATCCGAATGTATTTGAAAAGAAGGCGAAACTTCAACAAGTAGTGATGTTTCTGCAGAACACTCAGAAATAACAAAGACACTTTTTTCTTTATTTTGCAGTGCTGATATGAAATCCTGAAAAAAGTTAATTATGATCATTTTTTTAATTATTATTTTGAGATTCTGCGCTCATTTCTTATCTCCGTATTTTAATGAATGGGCTTACAACAATTATTTCATGTTGGAATAAGAAATTATCCAATAAAATAGTTTTTTAATTTCACATGTACGAAAAGAGAAACTAAATTGTTAATGTATATGAATGTTTCACAACATTGTTATATTACGCACTATTACAGAATCTTAAGCGGTCCTTTATTTGATTGCAATATATTATTTAAGTTCCTCATATCGTATGGAACAAATGGTAACTGGAATGATTAGAATGTTGAATTCTGACTCAAATTCCGAGGAATTAATTTGAAGAAAGGGCAACATTAATATTAAATCGTGTTAAGTTTTACTTTTTCTTTTAAAATAATGCTTATCAGGTGGTACTGATCTCCTTTGTCTTTTGTTGGGAAATTTCTGGCTAAGAGAAGCTATTTTTGGTGTAATGCCATACAGAAAATTTCCCAATTACTTTGAATCCATTTCAAATATAGTCCTTAGCCCTTGACAAAGTGGACTAGAATGGATTCATTGTTTGTTTAATTCGATTCTCTCCGAATATTTTTCATAGTTTTTTGCTTTCTTGGAATGATTTTGATTTCCATCATATTAGGAACACACATCAGCAAATTTGAAACAGTTTTTACAAATATTAATTATTAGTTTTTTTTATTTTAATTATGTTCCACTTTTCATTCTTGTGCTCTATTGTTTCACAAACTCATTACCAATCGGAGACACCCAAATGGGATAAAAATTTTATTTAATTAATTATTAAAAGATATCGAGTTCTATCCAGTTCCATTAAGTTCTAACACAATGTGCGGTCGCCGCGTATTCATTCAGTGAACAAAATTTCAAACCTATGAAACACCAGGAATTGGGTGAAAAACCTATTGCAAAATTCCATTATAAGAAACATAAAATAAGTGAAATTAATTAAAGTGTTTACGAAGGTCTATTTTCATTCACTTCTTGCAGTGCTATCTTGAGTTTCTCGAATAATATTCGTGGAAACTGCTTTTTGCATCTTGTATATTTTCACACACTTGAAGATTCATTTGTTTATCGACGGCTGGTATGTTTAGATTCGATGACAGTACATTTATATTCTAGTCTCCATGAACCTATATTCAATACTAGGAACGTTCACTACTATTTACGTTCAATATTATGAACGTTTAATATCATGAACGTTCATTACTATGAACGTTTATTACTATGAACGTTTATTACTATGAATGTTTAATATTATGGACGTTAAATACTATGAACGCTCAGTACTATGAACATTTATGAACGTTCAGTACTATGAACGTTCATACCATGAACGTCTGAAATTATGAACGTTTAAAAACCTTAGAACGCTAAATACTATGAAATCATTGAACATTTCGAACGTGGTCAGACGAATACTATAAACGTCTATATGAACGCATTACCCAGAACAGAGATCTTTATACTAATGGTAGTTATTTGAAAACTTTTAGGTACAGCGAAAACAACATATTGAAAATATTGTTTCAGAATTCGCCCAAATCTCATAGTGATGAGAATAAGGGAAATATATTCATTTGAATAAAATTGTGCCAGAATGAGCTTAAAGACGGCGTCAGTTCATTAAATGAATACTTAAATCTTTTTCCGCGAAAATTCTTAATTCTTACGAAAGGATACTTTTTCTGAATTGTTGAGTAGTCTGATTTTCTGTAATGAGCGAAAGTTTCAGTAAGTTGGAATAATTGAAAGTAGAATAACTAGAGAATTGAAATTAATGATAATTAAAGAAAGTTTCTCTTTTCCATTATCTGGTTAGGATACAATTACTTTTTTTTTATTTTGAATTTATAATTCTCGTAATTCATCTTAACTAACTATTGTTGTAAAGGAAATGTAAGAGACCTTAATATAATATTATGGCTATTGTGAAGTATATATCCGTTAATAACAATCTATATCAAGTATTATTTTATTGAAGATAACATTACACTTGAATATTTAATTAAAAATTAATTCCGGTGTGTGAACTGGAGTATGTTGCATAGAGTACTTTTTAATAAATCTAATTTGGTTAAGAATTCTAACCAGAAAATCCATCTTAAATAAAATTTGACGCGATAAAAATTTCTTTTTCTTGTCACAATTTGAGAGAATTTAAGTGTTTTACTTTTTAAATATAGTAATAAGCTTTTTATTCATTATAATTAATTTAAAAACTTTTTAAACAGAATTTTAATCAATTTTGTCTACGAAATGCATCTCAAAAATGTACACTCTATCTTGTAAAGAAAAATTCTAACTACAGCGATATGAAATAGGTATAATAAATTTCTGTTTATCAGTTGCGTCTCGTTTATAGTTTAAACATAATGAATAAGTTATATGACAAGAAAAAGGAAATTAATTAATTCTTAATACCCATATTCATCAAAGCATATCTACAGTTAATGTATTCCGGTGATACAAATAAAAATAAATACATTAATAGTTGAGGAATACTAATCTCATAATATACACCTCATGTTTAAGAATTCATCGCCATTAATCGCTAATTATAAATAGCAAATAACTAAGAGGCAAATGGTGAAATTTTCATTAATAATGATTAGAAGCAATATGGTTGAAATGATGTCTTTTCATTTCTGCAATGATTTTCGGTTGTTCTTTCAATTTTTACTCTAGAATAAGGATATGATGTCGTAGAGAAAAAACGCCTGTGGAAATGCTTTTAAAATTGCTTTTTCATTACATTCTGATGGTAAAACTTCAGTAATGAAACGCGCTTTTTCATTCAAAAGATAAATAAGAAAATATATGTTTAATAAAAAATCATCTTTTAAGAAAATCTATTGATTAGAAAGCACATGATTATGCATAAGTATGGAAATATATTTCATATAGTTTATAAGAATAGCTGAATAATATATATGAAAGCTTTGGCTTAGAAACGCATTACTTCCACAAAATAAATTATACAAACAACCATTTCCCGTGAGTTTATCAAAGATGCGTAATTCAAAAAATTACTTAATAACTATTAAGATTTAATAACTATCATGGTGTCTGAGAGACATCTCTATACAAACTCTGCATTTTTTTCTATGGGAAATTTGCTTTTTATTTACATTTGTCTCAATATCCGCTCGTCGATTGGAGCTGCAAATCTGTAAGCCAACTTTCATTTATTATTTTCTTTTCATAATATATGCCGAATTTTCATTACTGGAAGTTAGAAATAGACACAAGTGCAGATACAAATCCTTTATTAACTATATCGTTTTACTGACATTTAGCCCTGAATCCTACTTTGGCTTTATGAAAGTCGTAGCACGTTGAAAGCTTCGCATCGAGCTGCTACTCACCGCAGCTCCAAATGGTGAGCAACTTATTTAGTGCGCATGGCAAAATGGTGAATATCTAAATGTCCCTATGAAAGAACTATGAGGATGCAGCTCATGACCCGTCATTCAGAGCCACAAAATGACACTCGATCTCCATTTTCTTGCTTTCTGGCCCCTTTTTTACTCTTTACCCGTCATCAAAACAGGTTTATTTGAAATTAGTTTTTCAAAGGACTTTTTATAATATATTTAGAGAACTGCTTCCAACTTTTTCATTTTATATAAATATATTATTTGACTTTTCTCTGATTAATTTATTGAAGGTAAATCGCTATCTACAGAGAAAATATAAGGACACAGCAATCTGGAAGCCGTTTAAAAAGTTGTACTAGAGTAAAAAAATTGATACTGTCACGTAGATTTATCGTGGTAAATGCGAGAGGATAGAAATAATCACACGATAGAGTAAGATCTCAACTCGAGCTTTATTGAACCACCAAGTACCATTTACAGAAACTTATATACAGGCATGGAACATTCTAGACTGGAATGTTCTGGAAATATATCAAAGATTAATTTGAATATTCTAGAAAAGACGAGAAATGTGAAGTAAATTAAGAAACAAAACATAATTATATGAAATATTTGACCTCTCCCGGGCTTGAACTCACGTCCCATGGTTCCACAGACATGAACGCTACCACTAAGCCATGGTGGTTTGTCTACTCTTGCTTACATGTCTCCTCCCTTAGAGGACAGCGTCTCGCTGCTTTCTTGTTTGACTCCTTGTCACTGGTCTTCTAGCCACTACCACATGCTGTTCTTCACCCAATTGTTTCTTTGGTTCGTAGTAGGGTTTAATTCTGAGAACATGGACAACATCCTTTAGTTTACGTCTCTTGTTATCCGTTTCCATGCTTTCCACTTCATAGGTCACTTCAGACATTTGGCGAGTAAATCTATATGGACCGAAGTAACGACGCAGCAGTTTCTCAGACAGTCCGACTTATATTTCCTGCGTATAAACCCAAACAAGATCCCCAATTTCATAGGAAACAGATCTATGTCGAGCATCATATCATCGCTTGTCTGAAGCCTGGGCGTCCTTTATGTGTATTTTAGCGAGTTGTCTTGCTTCCTCAGATCTAGTGATGAGTTGTTGAACATAGCTATCGTCATGGTCTTGATCATTATTGTGAGGCAAAATGACATCGAGGGGGGTTGTGATGTTGCGACCATGGATCAAGAAGAAGGGGCTGAATCCTGTACAATTTTGCTTTGCAGAGTTGTATGCGAACGTCATGAAAGGTAATACCGTGTCCCAGTTCTTTTGCTCCACGTCATTGTACATTGACAGCATGTCGGCAAGCGTTTTATTGAACCTTTCCGTCAATCCATTTGTCTGTGGGTGATAGGCTGTTGTCAAAAGGTGGGAAGTCTGACATAATTCGTTTATGGTTTTCACCAGATTAGACAGAAAAGTGCGTCCACGATCGCTGATCATCTCCTTGGGAGAGCCATGTTTAAGAATAATTTCCTCTACTATAAATTTGGCAACTTCGATTGCTTCCCCGGTGGGCAATGCTTTTGTAACGGTGAATCTTGTCAGGTAGTCTGTGCAGACAATGATCCATCGGTTTCCACTTCGAGTGACGGGGAAGCGACCAAGCAGATCAATACCGACTTTAGCAAAGGGTATATCGGGCGGCTCTATTGGTTGAAGTCGTCCTGGAGGAATTTGAGGTGGAGTCTTTCGTCTTTGGCATTTTTTGCAATGCGAGATGTATCTTCGGGTGCTTCCGTATAACCCGGGCCAGTAGTACTTGCGTCTAATACGATCGTAGGTCTTGGCAAATCCGAGGTGACCGGCAGTTGGCGCATCATGAAGACTTCGCAGTATATCTCCTCGAAGATGCTTTGGCACTACCAAAAGCCACTGTTGCGCCAAAGGACCAAAAGTTTTCTTGTATAGAACGCCGTCTTTTAGAATGTAATTTTGATATTCATCACTTCGCTTGAGAACTTTGATGATGGACTTCAGCTTCGGATCTTTCAGCTATTCGTTGATGTATTCTGTGACACTTGCAAGGGTTGGAATCTCGTCGCAGGTCTCCACTGAAGTTGATATAAGGGGGTTTCTTGAGTCAAAATGCTCAGAAAAATCAAAAGTCAAATGCTGCTCATTTTGTTATGCTAAAATGCCGAGTATTTAACATCTGATACACAAAATAAAAATTAAAAAACAACTTTTGAGATGGGGGTTGCATTCAGCTGAAAGGTTTTACAGTAATGCGCGTTTTTTAAGCTTTCGAATTTAACTATAATTTTTTAATAGTAATGTATCTGTACAGTTGTATAATTTAAAACGTGCTATCCACGTCAACGATTTCCAACTTCCGCAACCCTCTGACTGCTTTTCCCGCGATTTCCGAAGGTGGAAAGTAAGCGCCCTGCACCCTGGGATTTTCGCAAGCTAATGTATTTACTTAGTACTATTATACAGTTGGATCATATTATACCAATAAAGCTTTGCATATGAATCAAAATTCGCTTTATTCAGCGGTATTTGAACACGTTTGCAAGCGTTGCATCTAGATAGTGACTTAAAAAAATCGGCTTTCTGATTGTTAAGTTCATTTTTTCCTATTTTTTCAGTAACATTATCGAAGGACATGCGGGAACGAATAAAAGTAGCTAACGCTATGATGTATATATTCAGAATTTCAGGTAAAAATAAGAAATATAATGATTTGTGAACGAATAATTAATAGTAAGAATAATTTCGACTGAATTTTGAATATAGAAGCAGATAACTTTTTTGTGAATATCGTTTTATTTTATATTTTAAAATAAAGAAAATCCATTCATTTTTTTTATCAAAGACAAAGTACAACAGTTCTTCTTTGAATATTTACTATTAAAGCAACTGAACGTGAAAATTTCAAACTCAATTTATATATTCATGAAATTTTAGTATTAATATTTTGTCAAATAACAATAAGGCAGAGAATTGAAATAGTTAATATCTATGGGGATTATTCACATTATTAGTCTTGCATGCTCTTTCATTTTTTAAATAAATGACTTAAGCAGACTTAGAAGAAGAAGAACAGAGTGAAGACAAAGTGAAAAACAAAATGGAGGAATTCTGCTTCTTGTACTTCAACAGGGATTCAAACAAGAAGCAGAGATTCAAAACAGGACATTTTTCTGTTTAAGGATTTGACAAGGGTAAAAATGCAACCCTTAATAGACCATAAAAATCCTGAATTGGAATGGAATAAAAAGGAACATCCTCAAGAAATAAAAAAATGAACTTAGAGAAGAAATATTTTCAGCCTTACCTCGCTTTCCAACAAAAGCCATTTCAAGAACCCTTTTTTTCAATTCCTACTATTAGTTCACACTCTCCCTATATATATTTATTTATATATCTTGTTCAAATTTTCAATCGTTAATAAAATACTTTTTATTCATCCACTCAAGTTCAAATACATTTTTTAAAGTTGTAGTGGATGACACTTGGTGTTAATAAAGTTTTTTCAAATATTAATTCATTAATTAAATTTAATTAATTAATTTTAATTTTATATGGGAGAAAGCATATGTCGCCTTGAGTCGTTTGGTTCGAATTTTTCTCAGTAGATGGAGCTAGGTTTGCCAGCTTCTAGACCTAATATCCTTTGTTTTCTGGTATGTTCACGAAGGCGTCATTTTTCATGTATTTTTGTCAGAGGGTAATGTTTATTATTTCCTTTATTCTCTCTATTGGATATGTTTAAAAAAGACTTTATGAAGTTCTTCAAGTCCTACTATTAGTTTACACTCTCTCTATATATATAAGATATTTAGCAGGATATAAATTTAGGAATAAATACCGTCAGTGACGAAGCGTGTAGATCGCTGACCTAAGTAGGAATTGACTTAAAATTTTTTTATATTACTTGTTTATTTCTGATTTAAGCAGACTTACAGTTTTAAATACTTTGAGTACAAAGATTCAGTTAAGGATTAATTTAACTTCTGTAGGAAGATATCTAACTTAATTTTATTAGAATAAAGACTGAAATTGGACTTGGATATTTGTTTCTGTTCACATTCAGAATATATAGTATAAAATGTGCATTGGACATCGGTTTTTGAACTTCTTCTAAAATTCGTTCAATTGACAAAAAGTGACCATAATAATTCATTGAATAATTTTGGCTTTTTCTTACAAAGCGAGTTAATATATTCTTTTGAATTTACTTGATCTATTTCTTGATTTAAAAAATTAACATTACCCTTTAGCCCTATAAACTAACAATAACTTTGATGTAATAATTTTGAACTCTCTACAATAAGGTGTAAAAAGGGATAAACAGTAACTTATCCATTTTGCAAGCTCATTCTAATGAGAACATTGTAATAAGAGCATTTTAAAAATAGTAGGAAAAATATAATTTAGACGCTTTCCAGATTTTGTCTCATAAATTTTTAAAAGGTCCCTTACAAAGGTTTTAGCCGGGTCTGGAAGCTAAATTTTAAAAATTACGTTCATCGTCGAATTCATCGTCAGAAACAATGATATTACAAACAAAAAAAATCTAACATCTAATAATATGATCGTAGTAGAACATTAACGGAAGAGCTGATATATTGCAGAGCCATCTGATTGCGGCGAAAATTCCATGTAATGATAAGAATGGCAAAATTGCAATATATATCGAAAGATGATCACCTGAACGCTCGATATTGATAAGATATTTAATAAGGGAGGAATCGGGCTTTCGAGAGAGATGAAATGACAAGTGTGCAGTGACATTGTTCTTCAAGAGAACATTCATTAATAAAATTCTTTTTAAAACATCGCTTTTAAAATGTTCATACAGTAAGATTTTCTTATTTCCTGGAAAAATGCAATTTTAAAAAATTTGGCAGTAAATTAAAGCAATTTTATGAAGAGTTTTTGAAACATACTTATTAAAATCTAAAATATTATTTCTCTAATTGAACCTTTTCTTGAATACTACTTTTATTTTGTTGGCTAATTTCTTCATATTTGACTCTAAAATATGAGATGAATTGTTGATGAAATTTAGAGCAAATGGAAATAGATACTTGCAAAATTTAATAATAAGATTCATATTTTATAGGTCTAATAAAGCATACCAGCGGACAAATGAATATTATAAATTTTCTATGAAACAGTGAACACAGTTCATCAAGAGAACGTTCAATGTTAAAATTCTTTTTAGAACATCGTTTTGAAAATGTTCACGCAATAAGATTTTCCTATTTCGTGGAAAAAATACAATTTTAAAAAATTTGGCAGTAAATTAAAGCAATTTTATGAAGAGTTTTTGAAACATACTTATTAAAATCTAAAATATTATTTCTCTAATTGAACCATTTCTTGAATACTACTTTTATTTTGTTGGCTAATTTCTTCATATTTGATTCTAAAATATGAGATGAATTGTTGATGAAATTTAGAGCAAATGGAAATAGATACTTGCAAAATTTAATAATAAGATTCATATTTTATAGGTCTAATAAAGCATCGCAGCGGACAAATGATTATTATAAATTTTCTATGAAACAGTGACAATGAAATTTACTGCCAGGCGTATAGGAACTCATTAGAGTGCTTTTATTAGAGACATAATGAGATGCTATATACTACAAATATTACGTACATTTAACGTAGGCACCATCAGCTCACAAGGAATAACTTCAAAGCTATCTTCAGCAGAATCATCATGCTTTAATGGTATTCTAATAGACAGTGAATATTAAGATATCATTTGTGTTTAAATTATATTCATTTATTTTGAAAAAAGGTTATCTTTGATATTGTTACTGTCGCATATTAAATAATACTTGCAATGATTATAACAGGAGATACTTAATATATTTAATCAAAGCCAGTTGCCTAAAAATGTGTCGACCGCAATAGAAATTCATGTGTTTTAAAATTAATAGCGAACTTAGATTATGTTTTATATATATAGATTTTGCAGGGATTTAAAATAAAAAATATACAAGGAAACGAGATATAGAAAGGACATAGATAAAAAAAATGTCTCGTGGAGCATAATAAAACTGAAAATTAAATTACAAATTGAAAATAAAATTTGATTATTTTCAAGTTTTCACATTTAAATGCATTGTAAAGGAATTGAACAAAACAGTTCAGAAAAAAAAATAATATACGAGGGTTGTAAATAAAATAGTGGCAACGTAGTCCAGAAAATCGTAGAAGATCGGGCATGAGCAAACAAGATATGGGAGCCGTGAGATGGTGCTGTTGTCGATGTGTAAATTAAAAAAAAACAGTCGATCCAGTTAGAAGGGTAGTTGCTGTGCGGCATTGAAGTGGAGAGTGTTATTTTTACCGCTCTAAAGCATGCCTACAAAGAGTAATCAGTGGTTGTGAGTTAAAATCGAGGTTGCCGGTGGCAAAAATGCATCTGAATATTTTCACAGATTACTCGAGGTCTGTGGCCTGTGCGTTATCGTATAGGATGGTTACACGATGGGTCAAAGCGTCTCGTGAGAGTCGGATTGTGTCTGTGGATTTGCACCACACAGGTTGGTCGTCCATTCCGCAACATAAGATTGGCATCTTAAATGGTCTCCTTTCAATAGACTGTCTATGGACTGTCCGGGAGTTATTCGTAGAACTTTTCTCAGTCATTATAAGTTGTGTCAGATACTGAAGAAATGGAGAATGCTAGTGCGCTCCGTTGCACTCATCAACAATCCACACCTCGCCAATGGTTTCCTACAACTGACATTTGGCAAAAGGTACAAAACTTTGCTGGTGATTATATTGAAGGAATGTAATGGAATTTTGCTTGTAAGTTCATCATAAATATTTTACTATCCATGTCGCCACTACTTTATTTACAACCCTCGTAAATACAGGGCTAATCTTAGTAGACATAGCCAATAAAAATTCACGATTGTTTTTCGCTCATCTTTCTTGCATATTTTTTATTTTTGAATATCTGTTGTAACGTACGGTCAGATATGATTGTGATCGTCCGCTATGCAACTAAACGTTCTATGCTGACACCAATAAAAGTGATCTAATTTTTTTTCAAAAAAATGCATTTTACACCGACAATTTGTCACGATTTATATTTATTTCTCAACTTTAAAGTCTTCAATAATTAAAGTTTTGACATTTCAACACAGAAAAATTGTTTTAACGTCAACTTAAAATTAAAAAAGACAATATTTAATGACTACCAGATGATACCATAAGTAAGGAAAAAAGTAATCTATTAACTGCTAATAAAGCTCCTAAAATAGTTCATTTGTGTAATGTCATCAGAAATCCACGAGTGTATAAAACTTCAAAAACAAATCACATCAGAAAGCAAAGAGATGATTACAAAATTCCATCCTTACACATGTGAAAATAGTCAAGTTTAATAAAAGTGTAAAAAAATGAATATCATTGTGATTTTCATCATAATGTGATGGCAAAAGTTAATATTCATCAATTAAAAATTAATCTATTAACTGCTAATAAAGTTCCTAAAATAGTTCATTTGTGTAATGTCATCAGAAATCCACGAGTATATAAAACATACCGCATCAGAAAGCATAGAGATGATTTCAAAATTCCATCCTTACACATGTGAAAAAAGTCAAATTTAATAAAACTGTATAAAAATGAACGTCATTGTGATCTTGATCATAATGTGATGACAAAAAAGTTAATATTCAAAATAAGATTCGTCATAATTGAGCTTCATAGTGATGAATGTTTATCTGATAAAATGCATATTTTTAAGACGCAAACATATATGTAGTTATGTTTCAGTATAGAATGTGCATTAACCCTCTTACACCGAGCGAGGCGGTCCCAGGCGGTCTAAAAATTTCCCCTTAACAGCGACGAAGGCCGGTTTGAGGCGGTTGGGCTTTTCTGAGGGGATGTGAAGTTCTGAGATCGCTTCGGAGATAAGCGAGGTAGGAGGTCCAATTACCCTTGCCAACCGCAGCCCATTTCCGAGACCTTAAGGGAGGGTTATAGCACAGGTTAGGGTGGTGGGGTAAATGACCACCCATGTTGGGAGAGTCCAATTTATGTCGAATCATCCCAAAAAGGTCCTGTACTAAAGAGGCTAGAAGAAAAATGTCGGCTCGGAATTAAAGTGTTAAAGTAATTTAATTTTCAATTTTGATTACGGAACATCAGTTTTTCAGTCCGCTGAATCAGCATTCTTAGTTCTTCATAGTCAACTGCGGAGCAGATAATCTACTTCCATTAGTATGTTTTCATAAAATTACGCGTGGGTATAAAATTCTCATTTTAAATATTCGATTATATGTCTTCAGCTTTAATTGCTCATTTTTCAGAACTGAAATCTATTAGATGGGAACAGATGGCAGCTAAGAAGGTTACTTTTGATACATATGAAATGTTACAAGTTCATTTCAATCTACATGCATTGCATTTATTATTTCATAAAACATATCCGAGTCATTAGTAGCTACGAACCTTACTTGATATATTAATGAAGATTTAAAATTTCACGCTTTCATAGATTGCTGACAGGAAAGACTGAATGATTATTTATTAATAATTTACCCGATATCGATTTTATCTTCGTTTTCTAGGTTACGCTTAAGAAGATGAGAAGTGTCGACAGGGTGTTTAATGGATTTCATTTAAAATTAATCAATATCTTAATTGAATACTTTATTAG
>BGPR01005098.1:36700-46821 GCA_013235015.1 Araneus ventricosus
TAAGTTAAATGAATTTCTTTTCTAAAATTAATTTTAATCCCAAAGTCAAAGCCATTACTAGAATAAACGACCCTTGAAAGGGTTAAGTTACCCAATCTTTATTCATAATTTCTCTTTAGATTACGGCTAAACCAAATACAAGATCTACAGTTAAGATGGGTTTTAAGTGGAGATGCAGAAAGAAAAGATTTGAACCTGTTAAAATCGTTAATAGTTTTACATATCACTTACTTTATCATATCCCCACAAGGAACCAAGCTCACAATTCATAGTCCATTGATTCCAGCAAACTCTCAAGACGAAATATAGATCACCTAATCACATTCCTGGCGGCTAACGACCACCTAATTAAAAGTCAAAATACATCACCGTCACATACTCTAGCCTAGAAATAGATACTCCCAAAGATTCATCTTCCGAAACCAGAAATTCGATGAATACCCAGTTGAGAAGCAGAGCACACTAGCTTAACAACAGCAACCAGCCACCACCAATTCTTCCGCAATTCAATCGAAAAATTCACTGCCAACCCTGGAGTAACAATTTCAGTGGTCCTTTAGTGTAAATAAAAAGAAAGAACAAAAAACCAGTCCCACGATTTTTATGATGGTTGCGACAATAATCATGAATATAATCGGTTGCAATACATTATCAATTCTTCTTTATCGTCGCTTCAAACTACACTAACAGCCCCAAATCATGGAGCTGCAACTATATGAAGCAATGTAATTAAAGGAAGCATTTTACCCTTTCACTGCACTCATATGATAACTCCCCTTGAATATATTTTATATTATATTTGGATTGTAACCCTCTGTGTACTTTTCATTATATTCTTCTTTTTTCATGTATAATTATGTTACCTTTCATGTGCTTTTGTATCCCATGATGTAATTTTTTTTTCCTTTTCCGTAAAGTTTCACACATACTCATTCAACGGACGGAGAGCCGTTTAGGCTACGAGTTCGGGTGTATGCTGTAGGTGCTGTTATGTAGTTTTACATATTGTTGTCTTATCTAATTAGCAATTACACTGTCATATCACGCATGTCGTGACGTAATTGGGCAAGCGTGATTATGTACTGAAAAGATAAGGAATACAGGTATTGAATGTGTACCAGTTCACACAAGAGGTAAATATGCACTGGTGAAGCATCTGATTTGTCGATAACGAACATATTAGTTGCATGTGCAAAACACTCTTCGTCTAAAGGACACAGAATATATAACATTGAATCAACAAGGCTAATGCAAGAATCAAATACCTTGAATATAAAAGTAACGTACTGAATTTTTAAAGGAATCTTATGCATCTTAACTTCGCTTACATTTACTTAGAGAAGAGTATTTTACTCCATGTGATTCGCCTTGTTCTCCATAATCTCTCTCTATATGTTTGTGTGTGTACGCGTGTGATGTTTAGACGTAAAATATTGCCCTTACAGCCCTTTAATTTTGCACACAGGTAGTACTAATGGTGACTCAATACACCTAAGCTAAATACAATAAGCCAAAATTTTAAAATTCAATCTAGGAAATTTTTTATTTAAAATTTTGTGGTATTTGGCGGATTTTCCATACTCATTCCTTCATTGAATTTTTTCTAATAATCTTATTAAGAAAATAGATACACCATACCATACACACATACCATAAGAAAGAACAAAAGATTTCCGTTCTAATGAAGTTTGTTTTAAACGTCTAAAAGCCTGTTTAAAACGAAAAAGTTGTTTACAATATTTTCTCTAATTTTAAAAATTTTTAAAAGTATTTTTGGTATAATTTTTAACAATAAAATTCATTGTTGCCAAAGAATTCAAAAGGTTTCCATTGTTTAAACAAATATTTAATCGCGTATTTCTCTTTCATTGTTGAAAGCTGAGTTAATATCCTAATACATTTTGATTTTATATTTTATTTCATCAAAATTTTGTGGAACCTGCAAACCATTCTCTCCGAGATAATACGTATATTAATCTTAACATATAAAATAACATAATAATAATATGTTTTTTTGTGTGTGTTATCTTCAGACGAAAAATATTGCACTTACAGCCTTGAAATTCGCCGCACAGATAGTCTTAATGGTGACTCAATGCACCTTGAAGCCCGAATTTTAAAATTTAATCTAGAAAATATTTTATTTGTTGTTTTGTGATGTCTTGGGTGATTTTTCGCACGTGTTTGGCCGAACCATGAGAAATAATGATCATAGAGAAACAATCGATGCACCATTAGATAGAGCAAACAATTATCGTTCTAATGCGGTTTGTTTTGAACGTCTAATACAATTTACTTAATTAAAAAATAGTCACCTCGACGGAGACCATGACCTGTTTATTGGGGAAAAACTACAGGGTCGTCATGATTTGTTGGTAAGAGTCTCATCAAAAGCAAAAAAACTCAAGAATCTTATCACATAGGCAAATGTTTTGTGAGAAATTAAGTGCCATGTGGATACGATAGAATGGCAGAAGTGAGGACTTCTTCATGCCCAAATACTCATTTGTCTCAAAGATTTTCCTTACACATTCACAGAGTGGATGACTTTAGTAGTGCAGAAATCTCTAATCTACAAGTAGACCCTGCCCTTTTTACTTTCTCGTATACGAAGTATACAAAGAGAAAATATTGCAATAGTCAAAAAATTCGAATTCGAGATTTTGACGAATCTCCACGTTTTAGACCTCTCTGAGTCCGAAAAACACAATTTTGGAATTATGTTTGTCTGTGTGTGTCTGTCTGTCTGTGAACACGATAACTCAAAAACTATTAGAACAACGGGGATGAAATTTGGTACGTGGTCTTTAAACATACTTTGTAGGTTTCTATCAGATTTTGGACAAAATCCGTCAACGTGAAGTCTGTATGTCTGCGGTCATGTGAACGCTATAACTCAAAAACTTGAAAAGCTAGATGGATAAAATTTCATACACAGTTTTATCGTCATGAATGTAGGTCCGTATAAAATTTTGGGCCAAATCCGTCAAAAGGTTGACTGTCTGTTGGTCTGTATAATCGCATCTCCAACGAATCCGCCATCTCCACACGCATGCATACTGGATGCAATCTTCTGTGCACGATATTTATTGACTCCTGCTTGGTGCTTTTCTTTTTCATCAGATTCTCCATGCGCATGCGTACTGGTAGCAATCTGTGCACGCGGGAGTATTATGCGACTTTGTCCTTGAGCCAGCAAGAATTGAAATCGGTACTCATTTAAATCGGAACGCATCTGTGAATTTAACTCTTTACCAAAATATTTTCTGATAGTCATTGGATCCTGGGTTACAATAGGTTCGAATTTTTTTTATCCACGCGGGGGGAGGGGAAGCAGCACCATCTTCGAGAAGTATACGAGAAAGTTTAGGGGAGACCACTCTCGCTGGTTTGAATTGTATCAAAGCGGATGGTGCACGACCCATTCGGAAGCATAAACCCACGTTCTCCATGTGTGAAGGATGGAATTTGTGCAAAGTGATACCCACGCTATTTTTTGAAAGAAACAGAAACAGGACAGGACGGATATCCACTGTATCGTCGTAGGTTTTCACAAAAGATGGGGGATTTACTGCAAGCATCAGCTTTCGAGCATTGGAAGAGTCTGTGGACAATAAATGGATTGTACCATACTGCCCATTGTTAACAAAATTTTTCTAAGAGCATATCAACGTAGAGCATTGTAATTCTGTGAAGTCTATCAAGTACCTCTGTAAGTATGCCAACAAAGGATCCGATATGGCTGTGCTTGAACGCACCAGTGGAGAAAATGACCTAAATGAAAACCACCAGTATCAAATGCGGAAATGTATCCGCAGTAACGAAGCGGTATGGAGAATACTCGACTTCCCGATTCACGAGAGACACCCCACCGTGATTCATCTAAGCGTCCACCTTGGTCAGAGAGTCTACTTAATGACAGAAAATGCTGTTGAACGTGCCCAAACACATGAGGAAGCAACACTCACATCTTTCTTCAGACTTTATACCCGAGATGAGTTTGCATGCACCCTATTGTACAATGAAGTACCCAAGTGCTACACTTTGAACAATGAAAACAAATGTCAACGACTTAAACAAGGGCAGGCTGTACCGGAAGAAGCAGAAATGAGATCCAGCGATGCTTTTGGGTGAGTGTTCACTGTCCATCCCATCCATAGACGAATATCAAAGAAATTATGTTTGTCTTTATCTTTTCAGGTGTTTTGCTCCATTTGAAATCATTCAAAATTTCATTCCTTAACATTTTACGTGGTTTATAGGAATCATTCTTATAAATCCTACAATTATTCTTTTTCAAAAATAATGGTTTATTTGGTAATGTAACTTCAATTTTAAATTTTTTCGTTGCATGACTAATTTAAAAATATCTAATGTCGCCTGTTAACTATTTGAAACAGGATAAGAAACTTTTATTGTGTCAACCTAACTGAATTATTACTCCATTTTAGCAGGCAAACCAACTGGTTGTACAGAGAATCTAGAATATTTTATTTTTCTCAGATTAAATTCTGATAGCAACGTTTGCATAAACTTTATAACTTCATTGTTGCCTTTTTTAAACTTATCTTCACTTAATGTCGTTTCTGTGAAGAAAAATAAGCGGGCGAAATCAATATATATATATAAAGACAAAAATTCAAAAACATACAAGAAACAAAGGCCCGAAAAAGAAGCCAAAAATTATAATAAATTGAAAAATATCATGGCAAGCCGCTCTTCAGTAAGAGAAGATCACCTATGATATTAATAAGTGTTTTTTTCTGCTAACGAAATATGAAAACCGTAAAAATTTGTCGCTATCCCCTCAGAAAGCATAAGACAATTAAAAATAGAAAAATGGAATATATATATATATATATATACAGAAGACTATATTGGTAGAATAGTGTCTTGTGTGATATTATGTGCATGAAGCAGGCTGATGAACTTGATGTCACCGTTTTTTACCACTTTTGTTGAGATCAAAGCACTGTTTTATTCATTTGATATAAAGAAAATAAAAAAAATAAAAAAATTCTTACCCTATATACGATAGAAATACCTGCCATAATGAAGTTTTCCTAATAGAAATCTTTAAAATAGAGGAAAGCACTTATCTAATTGAAGAATTCTTGGTTGAACATTGCTAAATGCTTTCCAGAAATTTGAAATTTTAATTTACATTTTAAAGGAAATTTCGTTTTCTTTATTTATTACTATATTATTAAACAAATCAAAATACATGGATTTAAAGAAAATGTTGTTTTGTGATTTCTAAATGTCAAAAAATATTTCCATCTCCTTTAAAAAATTACCTTTTGTTAGATGAAATAAAATTCTTAGGAATAATAAAAAATGAAAAGAAGCAAATCAAAAATAACAGAATAAAGAATGAATTCTTGTTAAAATGAAAGGAATTGAGATCTCTCGGTTTAAGGGCATAACAGGACGGCATTGCATATTTATGCACCAATTTAAAAATATTATTTTCAAATAATATAAAATAGTTGTGGACGTTGTTTTATATTACAGGAAAAGAATTCGTATTCCTTATTCGAAAATCAAAAAGCTATGAAAAGTAATGTAACTTAAAATTGTTAAATTTATTGAAAATTAAGCAATGCTTTTATTAATTAAAATGGCCATAATTAATTTACTATTTTATATAAAAAGAATGTTTCTAACATGCTAATACGACAGGAATGATATAACACTAAGAGAACAATTTCATGCTTATTAATTAAGTTAGATTAAATAAAAGCAAATTATTTCAAAACGGAATCACCGAGAGAAATAGAATGATTTTTTGAGACAGAAATATAATTCTTTTCTGCAGAACGTAATGATACATTTTACTTTATCTTAGAAACCTTTCACCAATGTATTTTCTAATTGAATGAGTGACCTTTGAAAACTTGGCATTTAAAGGAATTCATTTTTTAACCATTGTGATCTCCAGTCGAGATTCTCTGTATGAATAGTTAAAATATCTATGAAATTAATAAATTAATTAATTTTCATTCTGACAACCAACTGTTATTAGTAAATCAAAAATCACATACTAACTTGTCGAAAACTTCCATGCCATATTTTGCATAACTTTTTAAACCAATTATCCACCTATGATATACAGGATGTCCACACTCATCGTGAACAATAGCTAATTTCTAAACCGTTAAGGATAGACATATAGTTCCAATTGAAAAATTGTTTTGAATAAAGGGAAGAATTATAATATATGAGTTTTGAGTGAATAAATATATTCATGAAAAAGTTACGAATTCTAACTTTTTATACGGTCGCCCGGTCCTATTAGTCATATTTATTAAAATCTGTTTGACACTCTAATATTTTAAACAGAAAATGTCCGACTCTTCTGCGACTAAAACTAACCGTGTTATGGAGCTTTGAATATCTCTGACTTAGACCACTTTACACCATTTCAGTAGCCGTCTTGAAGAAGATCCACCAATCAATGCACAGAACTTGCTCGAAGAGCCGCTGATTGGTTAAAAATCATGAAATTCGAAGCTCCAGAACTCGCTCGGTTCTAGTCCCAGAAGAGTGGGACTTTTTTTGTTTAAATTGTTAGAATGTCAAGAATATTTTACTAAATATGACTGATATGACCGGGAGACCGTATAAAAGGTTAGAATTCGTATTTTTTTCTGAAGTATATTTAGGGACTCAAAAAACATATAATATAATTTTTTCCTTCATTTAAAGCATTTTTCCAATTGGAACTATACGCCTATCTCTAACGGTTTAGAATTTAGCTATTGATCACTATAAGTGTTGACATCCTGTATATTCCATTTTGCAATAAAAAAATACTAATTCAAGTATCAAACCTCATAATAAACATTATTTAAACGATATTTACTGAAATATCTATAATGACTTTATTTTCTCAGTTTGTTACTATTTTCCGTGTTTTTGCATTTATCCATAGTGTTCATATTGTTGCAAACATGGAAAGTCGCTTCCCAGAAATGCGAGTCTTATGGTTGGGTAGAGAGTTTTACAGGGGTAAGTATGAGATGACGGACAGTAGCCAAGACTGGACCCCTGACTTTGGCGACAAACTTGGCTAAAAACTTGGCGACTTTGGCGACGAAATATGGGATCTGAAAGGTGCTGGAATCTTCTCGATATCTCTATTAGGAGAGAAGATACGCCATGAATGTGCTAGATCATTCCATGTGACATCACGGCCTGCCGGGAAAACTATATAAGGAGAGCGCTTGGACGACGGAGTGTGTGTTGGTCGACTGGGATCACCTTGGAGCGCGAACGTCTTTGGAGTTCTATCCGCTGTGCGAGCTAGTAAGCTGTTAGACACCGAGCGGTAGCTGTGTTGATCCATTGGGAACGACTTTAGAGTTTCATCCACAGTGCGAGCTAGGAAGCTGGTGAGCTCAGCGCTATTGAAAGCGCAGTTATTGTCTACTAGTTATTAGTTATTTGCTGACTGTTTGTGTTGTTAAATTTCAAAGTGCTGAAGTGTTATTACCTGTGAATTGTTGTCTATTTACATTGGTAATCTGTGCAAGAACTATTGCTTTCTGTGCCTGTGCTACATGTTTTCCCGCATATTTGTAAATAAACCTTCATTCTCCATTATCCTGCGTGTTGGAAGTTTTACACCATACACCCACAGTAACACTTTTGAAACAATACACTCTACCATGGTTTTATTAATCCGAATATTTAAAATCGTTATCCATCTTAACCCCACACTTCCGTCTCTAGATTTCGTGTAGGTCTTATCAAATGTAGACTTAAGATGCAAGTGGACTTTAGTAAAAAAGGGCAAACCTAAAGTTTACGATACCCTGCCGTTCCTCCCCACGTAGGATTGCCAACTTTTGTTGCCAAGAGCAAGATGGCTTGGCGATGTAAGAACGAAAGTTTGAGTGCGCAGTTAGCTTTTTATTGTTCTCTCGCGTACGCGATACCTGCGGCATCTGAAAATTAGAAATTCCGCACGCAATGCCTGCGGTATCTCAAGCGGGTTCCGGGCAAATTTTTTAAACTTAAAAAAACTTCAGCGGTTTCGCTTTCAGCAAACCGAGAAACTAGTACCTTCGCTTTTTCATTAAATGTTAGGAATTTGCGTTTTTTTTCTTTCGAATTTCAGAAACGAGAAGTCCATAAATAACATTTCGTTATTTGACAAGAATTGCACAGCGAAGAAGAATTTGGAGTCATATTTTCCAAACATGTCAGTCGAAACAAATCCACTTTCCAAACTCTCAAAATTTAAAACGCAGAATTTCAAACGAAGTTTCATTCAAATTCGAAGAAATCGACCAATGAAATAGTAAATATACACTTACCTGACCAAATGGAAGCGCTGAAGTGCTAAACAAAAATATAACGATTCCTGCGCGAACCAGACACGATTTGGTTTCTTTACATTTTTCTTCACTATCTGAGTCTTTTTCAAAGCGAAATCTTCGTGGTTAATGAGTGAAAAGATTTTGGTGCTTCAAATTAATTTAATTCAGTTTTTTAACTAGCTTGAAAGTAACTATCTGATTGTCATTAAAGCAAAGAAAACTCAAAATTCATAATTTATATTCATTTGAATATATACGGTTAATTTAATCTAGTGCATACCTTGTTAGGGGTTTCATAAATTCATTGTATTGAAAGGATACTTAAGTGAAAATTGATTTAAACTGGATTCAATGAAACAATTAACACTCAAATTAAGAGCGAAAATTTTTATTTTCAAAACCAATTTCGCTCATATTATTATTATTCATTTATTCAGTTATTATTATTATTAATTACTATTCAGTTTTACTCTTAAGAAATTTCTATTTTTCATTGATTACTTGCAAGTTGAAGTTCCAAAAGTATTTGTAAGCATCAATACATCAAGCCTAAAATGCATTACAGGATAGTTAATTCAAATGAAAAAAGTTCAGACTTGCGATTCACATGCCTTAGATTAGGAAACCAAGCAAAGTAAATCGTGCTTCCTTCAGTGAATCTCTCTTAACTCTTTAATCCCGAGGCGACTTTTTTGTTCTAGGTCCTTTAAAATCGGGCCTTTTTGGGACGATGCGACATGAATTGGACTCTTCCAACATGGGTGCTCACCCCCTGTTATAACCTTCCCTTAAGGCTCACGGAAATGGGCTGTGGTTGGCAAGGATAATTGGACCCCCTACCGCGCTTATCTCCGAAACCATCTCAGAACCTCACCTCACCTCAAAAGAAGCCAACCACCTCAGACCGGCCTTCGTCGCTGTTAAGGGGAAATTTTTATACTGCCCGAGACCGCATCGCTCGATGTGAGAGGGTTAACGAAATTATACGCTTTACTGATGCGATTAAACATTCATAACATATGAGCAGCGGAAATAAACACTGATTTTGGTGCTTTAATCTTTTGTGAATCTACTACTAAGTTGTTACTTAGTTTCAAGTGAAAAAAGTTAAAACTTGCGATTTAAATGACTTAGATTAGGAAACCAAACAATGAAAATCGTGCTTCCTTCAGTGAATCTCTCCTAATGAAATTATACGCTTTACTGATGCGATTAAATATTCATAACATATGAGCAGCGGAAATAAACACTGATTTTGGTGCTTCAATCTTTTGTGAATCTACTACTAAGTTGTTACTTAGTTTTAAGAATTAAAACATATAGAATTATTAGCTGCTTCTTGCAACTGTTTTTCATTCAACGCTTGAGACTTGAACATAACAAAAATAACTCACTTATTAGGATATGTGAATTAAGAAGTGAATTCATTCAAATTGAAATAACAAACACATGCTCATTCTGAACTGCTTGCAGTAATCTCAAGATATACTCATTAATAAAATGAAAACTCTGACAAAGAAATAGAAAAATGCAAACTATTTGAAAAAAATGATTAGTTTCAATCTGTTCTTTTTTCTTTATTTATAGAGAACATATCCGTGGCGAAACAACAGGATAGGGAGAAATTTAATTATCTACTGAGTAGCTAGAATTGTCCAAAATTTTGCATTCTGAGGAGGGAAATTCCAAGCGACATATCTGTAGCCCTTACTCAGTGGAAGAATTCTTCTAGATAACCAGTACCACCTATTGAAAAAAATTTAAACAAAAAAATTTTGCATTATGAGAGGAGGGAAA
>BGPR01005098.1:46831-65470 GCA_013235015.1 Araneus ventricosus
TTTTTTTATTTCAATTAATGCAACGTATATTTTAAAATTTCGCTACCACTGAATTTTCCATTGTTTAAAAAGAAAATTTAGTAAATAATTTTCTTGTTAAAAAAAACCCTCTTCTTCCTTTCTTAATTGGTTATAAATATCAGTTGATTCATTATAACACTGGGTATAATGAATCAACTGATTATTATCACTGATTATTATTTTTGTAATATTTCTATATGTCCTAATTTTTGAATTTATTTTAGAATACATTTTCATTTCAAACTTATTTAAGATAATGCAGAATTTATTATATGTGAGAAAGAGAAAGTAAATTTGAAAATTCTATTTCAATTTTATTTTTCTACCTGATGAATTTTATTTCTAAATAAAAACCATCCATTATTATAATCAGGTATAGAGAATCAGAGTTAATTTTTTTCTTACTGTTGATTTCATTTTATGCATGTTTTCACGATTATTATATTAATTAAATCTAGCCATTTTTTATTAATTGCAAGAAGATACCACCTTACAAAATATAGTAATATATTAAATTTCAAGAAAAAAATGCACATAAATTAAATTTCATTTTATAAAAATTGTACGTTTTTTTATAGAAAAATTAAAATTACAGCTAAAGCAATAAAAGGAATTTATTTTTGCTTCAGTAACAATTTAAATGAATTCAGGCAGCAATGTATTTTTTTTTGCATTGGGGGAATGTAATTTCAAAAATATATTTAAGTATTTTTATTTGTTAAAGAAAATCCTTTAAATTAATCTCCTGTGTACAATAAACACGGACAGGAAATTTGCGCTTTAAAAGCTCCAGGCGATTTTTAATTGCAAGCATTAATAGTCGGAAGTAATGTTGATTATAAATTTATTCCTTTCAAAAGTGTCAGATAGTAGCTTTTACGAGAGGATGAAGATTATATTCTGTGGAACGAATTGTGTAAAGCCTCTGTTAAGAAACACGAAAGGGAAAGAGTATTTGTGCAAAAGCATCTTTCTAAAACGCTTTGAACACGTAAGACTCATTTGTTGCCGTATAAGGTATCTGCACACTTTCGAAATTATTTTGTACAATTCTTTGTTTTTAAGATGAATAAAAGTAGCAAAGTATACTTTCATTGGTTTTTATCGATTATAAAGAAGAAATATTTAATTATTCTCACATTAAAATGAGAATTGCTGCATGAGATGGCTACAGAAATTCAATAGAATAATTGTTTGCAACGCTAGATCAATGCACAATTTTGAAGGCCTAGTAGAATTCAGAATCGGAGTATAATTCTTAACTGTGCTCAAATAATTATTGTACTTTAAACGTAAGGTTTTATCAGCTTCTAATTCTTCTGTTCAAAATCGCCGAAAAAACACATTCGCTTAAATAAAACAATGAAGTTAATTAACAAAGTAGTTCTGAAAATATAAAACTTCTTGTTTTAAATAGTTGAATAATGTAAACTGAATGAGATTATATAGAATACTGTCGAGAAGGACGCTAAAACAAAATTTGTTGTTCACAATCGAGTTTAACCCTTTTTCTAACGACGGTACTTAAAAGTATCGCTTTAACCCTCTGAGCTGTTAGCTATTTTCATGTACTACATTAAAAATTTAATTAATTTAAACTAGTCTTAAAAATTTGCTTTCGATGCGAATAATTAAATCTTTACTGCGTTTAATAAAGTCTTAGAAATCTTAAGAATATTTTATCTATGTTAGTTTAAGAAATTATATATACGAACATGAGAAACCTGCTTTTGAACTCAATATCAGAAACGGAAAAATACGTTTAAAACGCTTAGAGGGTTAATTACTTTTATTTCTTCGTAATATCGCTCATTTATCCTTACAGTATTCACAAGAACACGGATAATGGAATTACAATGACAAGCAGTAAATGACAGCTGAAGGCAGAAATTAAAATTTTTAAATATCAATTAGATTAGTTCAGTAATTTTAATTAATTATAAAAGCAATGTTGATTATAAATTTATTCCTTTAATATTCAAAAATAAAATAGGTTTTCTGTCGAGGAGAAACGACTTTAAGGTTTAAGTTTTCCTCATTCCCTGGGTTATTCTACATCAAAACTTATCTAATGATTAAAAAATAGAATTAAAAAGTCTCTAGTAAGTCAATGTAGTAAATAAGGGGTTAAATCCTTCTCAAACAGATAATTTCTTTTCCAGATAATTTGATTTCGCTACTAAGGATAATTTCTTCAACGTAAATATTTGTGCATTTTGTATTCAGCAGCAGTGTTGAAAACAGGCGTTCGAGGAATCATTAATTGATTATTAGCTTTTATCCTACTCTAAAGTTAAGAACGATTATTTCTCTATGAAAATAAATCTTATGAAAATCATTCTGAACATTATACTTGAAAGCGATTATAGGGTAAACATTGTTTTTATTAAAATTTCTCCCAAAAATTCTTTCTTTGAATTTTCAAATGAACAGAATTGGGATAGTGAACCTTATTATTCTATTGTTTCCTTTATAAAACACATAAAATCTATCATTCAACAATTTTTGTTTCAGAATATGTTGAATGAGTTAAGATTATTAGAGTTGTTTATTTTTTGGAAGAGAGTTGGTAGATCTCTTTATATATCTTAAATGCTCCGAATTTAAAAAGTAATAAGACTTAAGAATCATATTTCATTTTAATTAGTAATAGTAACTGGTATTTCAAATAGTCATGCCCATTTCTAAACTCTTTTAGGAGAAGTCATTTACTTGGTTTATGACTTTTCCTACTAATGTTTCAGAACATGAGAATTTCTATTTTCTTTGGTCTTCTTAACCTATCCAGACACTATGTTCATGAAAAGGACTTACTATGTTTCATGATCTTACAAACATATGAATACGAATTAAGGGAAATTTTAATTGTGAAAGAGGTAAGAATAAAATAATATTAACAAACAACAAATGAAAAAGAACGCGGAGGAATAAGAATCTGGTGGATGATGTCATCAGAGGCCTTCATCCATGCAGATTCAAACACAGAATATGTTTCCTATCGAGGAAAAACGACTTTAAGGTTCAAATTAGAATTTTCCTCTAAGGCCTGAACCTATACCGGAACAAATCGGAAAGAAAAACATTTATCCATAAAGAAGAAATTAAAAACAATCTTTTAAGCACAGTCTGAAAAGAAGGGTTTAAAATGTCTTATCTTTTTGTTGTGGAATGGAAAAGAGAAAGACGCTTAGAAGTGAACTTTGTTGATAGGTGTGCGTACCTATCTCCATCTGGTGAGTGATCCACTAACTAAAAATCTAATAATTTTTTGTCGTTTTCCATAAAGTTTTTTTATAGTTTTTATTTTATTTTTTAATATTTAATTTTTTAAAAATTGTTTTATATGCATTCTATAATTTCATTTTCATTTTTTATTTTTATAATTCAGAGAAGTTTGCAGGGGAGCCTTTACTAAAACATCAGAAGTTGTGGTATGAGTATTTCTTGATCTTACTTCTAGTTTTCTGATTTCTTTTCCTTCTTACTACTTGCTACAGTTCCATTGAATTACTACATCTTTTTTCCTGTCTCATTGACTCGTCTGGGCAGACCAATCGTTTTATTTATTAATCCCAGAGCCTGCGCAATTTCTTAATGAATCAAAGTGCTTTCTTTCCTGTAGTGTTATCTCACTCAGCTGTTATCAGCCAGCAATGCGACGAGAGTGCTTTTTCTGCAACTTTCGCACTGCTGTAAACCAAAAACTAATCGATTTCCTTATGAAAGTGAATGAAATAATAAACCAGGATTCATTCCCTTAAATGACTCTCATGCTATTAATAACTTTTTCAACTCTAGGAACCAATGATATTCTGGTAATTTTTAAAGGACACATATTGCATTATTTTCCCACTCTTTCACTCCCATGAAAATCTGATACTTTCTGACCCATGTGGGAAAATCTGAAATTGGAAATTACACTATACATATAAGTTAAATATACTACTAAATGAACAAGTATACGTTTGTAAAAAAGGCATTTAATTATAAATAAATTATTAAATCATTGTTTATTTTGTTCGACTTTTATTTTTACCTTATTTATCTTAACTTACTATATTTATCTTATGTAAGATTAAAACGGTTAAAAGATACAGAATTTCATCTATTTATATGAATCTGATTCTTATTTTTAGGTCATTGATGTTACACGAGATCCATGGAAAATTAAAAAAAATTGTATACCTGTAAAGCCAAATGGAATACTTCATTTGATTTTTGTTTTAGTACTACAAGTCTAGAGATAAATGAAACAAATAATTTTCTTCAGGCTATAAAAATATTTCCTAAAAATATTGTTTCTTTGAAAACTCCTTTCAGTTATATATTAGTACAATCTTCTAGAAAAAGAGCTATTATTATTTACGTCATATCGATTTAAAAGTTTGAATTTGACCATTTTACAAACAGTAAGCATCAGAATAATGTAAAAAGTAATATTCCTTTGAGTTAATGTTTCCTTGTCTGGATAATGTCTAGCCGTATTTAGTTCAGGCTGTAAAAAAACGATGCAAAACAATCATAAATATATTACCAAATGAAGACCTGTTGTTGTTTTCAAAAAAAAAAAACGTCTATGGGTTTTTAAATCCGATGCGAAATTTTTATTAACTATTAAAATGATTAAAGCTCCAGCAAGCTTTGAAGGAAACTAAAAGTAGAAAAACAGTCTTCTAAATTCCAATGCACTTCATGAAACGAATTTATAAGGAATACATCGCTTGTTCTGCGAATAAACTTACATAGCATTTTCGGAAATAAATTTCTTTGGAAATTTACTTATAGACAAGTCTACGATGAGGATTTCAGAGAATATTGCTTATTTTCATTCCACGAAATTTATTTTTTTATTGTCGCGATTTTATTACAGGAACTGTTTTTGCTAATTAATATTTACCTTTAAGGAGACTTGGGAGTCATACATAATTTAAAAGCTTCTGACGCAGAACCATATTTACTTTTCTGAGAAAGTTATGGATGCATAAAAATTGTTAAGCTGCATCCTTATTCCTTATCTCAATGTTATGAAAAAAGTTAATTTTGTAGGTTAATTCCTAAAGACAACAGGAAGAAATTGAAATTGAATGGAAAACAAAGTAAAAACAGATCCAAAATTTTAAATCCATGATTTAGTTAAGTACTTCATATACCTTAGTTTATTTTAAATATATTATTCTAGATTTAAACTTCATTGCATAGTTCATTTTATTGTTATCGAGAAGGTTTACAAACGATTCTGCGTTAATATTTCAAAACATGTTTACGCATTTTTTCATTAGAACATGAAAACAGTTTAGCGATATTTTTTATGTGGATATAAATATATTATATAAGGGAAAGAAATAATCTACTTTAAAGCGAAACAATTAATAATAAAAAATTTCGTCATTATTAATTTATTGTAACATATTATGACAAGAAGTTAATCTATTGTGAAGAAAATATTAATCTTTAATCTAAAAGACGGTAAGAAATTATCGTTTTCGAAGAATTGTTCTTTGTTTGACCACTATTAATCAAATATTATAGTAAAAAATTTTAACATGAAAGAAATACTTGAAAAAAGGAAATACATATCAGGATGGGAATTTAATATTATGTTCTAAACTTAATTGTAAAGAAATATTATATTTGAATGTTATCTCTTGTTATCCTTTTTTATTCTCACCCTTCCCATTTTCACCTCATATTTATAATAAATACAAACATCTTATCAACATGAAGTTAAACTTTTAAACTCTAATATGGGTGATTTTTCATTTGGTGAACTGGAAATATCAAGAAAATTATCGAATGCTTCGAAAGTGTTTGATAAATGGTTGGGTATATCCTTTATTACTGGAGGAAAATTAAATTTGTCAAGAGTGAGATTTTTATATGTCCCAAAATACAAGCATTCGTGGAAGTTATTAGGTTCCAACGAAAACCGAGCAGTTACAATATTACAGAAGCGCCATGTTTTCATTTGGATCAGGCAGCAGCGCTTACGGTGACTTAATGATACTGCTGACATAAGGCACGCTTTTGTTTAGAAGAAATAGTAAGTATTCTGGTCGATGTCAAAGTGGATGCCTGATTTGGAAATGAAAGAATTCAGCTAACAAAAGTGGCATGAACGCAAGATGGCTCTACTGCAAATGCTCTGAAATAGCTAAAAAAATTCGACGGGAGGCTGCCTCTGCGGAACGGCCGCTGGGAGTGAGGGGCGTAGACTTACTTACCTTACTCAACTGTGACTTTCTGAGATTAAAGTAGCTCTATGTGACTATTAACTCTATAGTCTATAGTGACTATTAGTCTAATGTGACTATGTAACTCTATCTATGCAAAATTCTTCGTGATTTTAAGCACCTTTGCAGTTCTACTGTGACTAAACCGTAATTCCAAATTCTAATTTTTTATGCAAATTTTAATGTCAACCTTTCTCTATTAAATGAAACTAAAACCAACTCTCTATGTTATTTAGTTGCGGAGCTATAAGCATTTAACTTTAGCACGAAATTCGATGTAATTCAACAATTCTTGCGCATCATTTCGCGCGATCGATGAATGAATTGCCTTAGTCTGCGTGCGCGCGCATCGGTCGCTGTGACGTCATCAAAACATTCCGTGATTTTCACAAACTTTGCAGCTCGACTGTGACTGAACCGTAAATTCCAAGTTCTAAAATTCTTTTTGCAAACTTTAATGTCAACCTTTCTCTGTTCAATAAATCTACAACCAACTCTCTATATTATTTGGTTGCGGTGCTATAAGGCGTTGTAAACAGATTGTTGACGAAGGAAAGAGGCGAAAGGGATACGACAGGCACAGGTCGCTTTAATAGGATGTCAGCAATGCGGAAAATTGAAGTTCAAAGCAAATCAAAAGTATCTCAAAGCATATCCGGAAATGTATCAAGGTGGACTTTATAAAGAATGGGGATTAAAAGCAGAATATCATCAAGGCAGTCGGGAACGAAAGAAATCCCGTTGTTGAGGCCCGAACATGCACACACATTGGACCTCTGACGTTGATAAAAGTTATTTGGTGCTATAACTCCAATGTTGGGATAGAACATTGTCCAAAAGCCATGAGATCACGTCACAGCATACTTCAAAACCATTGCTCACTTTCGTGTATGGCTGCAATATCTGACAAGGATTTACAATTTAACCCTTTTGAGTTACACTGAGCATGTTTTTACTGCGCATGGGCGAAACGTAGCGTATTTTTTCGCATATAACTTAAAAGCCAGATATATAGACCGACTTATATAAAAATTCCAGTTGAATACCGTTAATACTCACAAAGATATCGGCATTCCAAGAGCAAAATTGCTTTTGATCTCTAAGAGAAACAAAATGATGAGAGATCTTTCACAAATTGATGTTTTTAAAATTGAATCTTCGAAATTAATATTGAATTTTATGAAGGATGAATATCCTGTATACTCACGTATACTTATAAATTATATACATGATTTAAATTGCATTTCGACGATAACTTATTCGGAGGAAAAATAGCCCGTTACCGTTCGTCGGTTTCACTGCGAAACCACACATTTCTTGTAAATAAAAAATACTAAATTTTTCCTTTACATATTTATGATCAGCTGCATGTCTAATACTCATTTTTGAAATAAATTTAGTAATTTTCAGAACGAAACACATAGTAAACTTTAAAGAGTCAAGCAGGGCAGTGACCCTCGACATTGTTCGCCATTGATCTCAGATGGGTTTAAAGAGGCGATTTCTTCTATGGGCAGCTCAATCTCATGTTCTCACTCTTGTTGAATACTTGTGGATGAAAAGGAAAGATCAATTCCACATATGGAAACGCCATCGCTGCCGTAAGTGGGATAGTAAATGTGCTTTTGTCATTGTAATTTTTTCCATTTTCTCGTCATATTTGACTTTAAAGGTGAAATTACTGCGCTTATATTTGGTCTTCAAGTAGACCCTTAAGACGAACTTTATGGACATGCAAGCACTACCGCTACGCTAATGATTGCTATTGTGGCAACATGAGCTTATATTTCTGACGAACTAAATTAGTATCTTGAGGAGTATATACAGACGAATATCAGCTATGAAAAGTGATAAAACTAGAGCTAATAATTTAGTTGATGTCTTTAATATTTAGGCATAGCATGGTAAAAACCATGTGTAGAAACGTGTGAACATAGTCTTTACATTATTTAAAGCTTATCCATTATAACAATTTATGTTTTTAACTTCAAAGGTGGGAATTTCTAGGGTTTATTTAATTTCTGTTTCAAACTGCATGATTGGTATGATCTGTATAAAGTCGTGCGGTTTGAAATCTTACAAAACTGGGCTATTTGTGTATCATAAATTGATGGGTGTTAATTTTTTAATACGCTCAATTTCTAAAGTCGGGTCAATTTATGGTTAGATGAGGTGATAAATGTGGCTGAAGTAACCACGTTTGAATGCAAGATTGAGCTCCTTCATGAATAAGAAAGCATTCTACTGATATTGCGTGTACATAACACAATTTTATAGTTTCAAAGACCTTCAAGGTATTTTACTGACATATATGTAAATAGTTTTCCTTCGATTCCCCTTATACCTACGTTACAAAAAAAGTACAATCAGTGAAGAGTTTTTAGCAAAGGTATCATTTGAAACAGGTTTTTTTTTTTATTTCCTTAATGAAATTCCATGTTATTTCACATGATTCCTATAATTTTCATTTTGTTCCATACAGAAATATTAATTTAAAAAAAGAGTTTAAAATGAATTTAATTGACAGGTATTAATATCGTCATTTAACTTTAAATTGACGAATTGAGCTAATGAATAATTTTTGATCAACTCAAGAGTAGAGTAATCTGCAATGAATATATATGTTAAGGACAATGTGGATAATTGTTTATTGTAGTTAATCACCGGTGAATATTCATAGTAACCAAATAAACTGGTTAAAGTGAATAACTTACGAAAATTTTACATATTAATAAGTTATTATGAATAATTACCAATTATGTTCGGCCAATATAATTATTATCGTTTGAAATCTATCTTCCTTATTTTCAGTTTGAAACTTTCAGGTGTTTTGGTCACAGTTGAAGGTTAGTCGCTTTAAGTTAAGTCTTTTCGAACCCAATGTATTCGTGGATTGTCTTTGCACTATCACATGTTGCAAATGCAGAATTTCAACCGCACTCGAGATGCCTACGGCATTTAAAGTGGGTAACTGGCGAATATTTTTAACTTTAAAAACACCCTACGGCTTTGCTAGCAGTGGCAGCTGGAACCTAGTGGGACAGGAAATTAAAATCAAGAGCAAGAAGAGTCCTTCCCAAATTTCCTCTGAAATCGGATTTTTCGCCGATTTCAGAGATGCGAAACGAAAGACTAAATTTTTCCTGAACTAGACCACTGATATGGTTTATTGTAGGCTCATTCGAAAGCTGATGGAATGGACAAGCTTTTGGTAAATTTGACACATTGTAGCTGAAACGGTGTTTGCGGTATTCAATATTTTGGCGACAATTCGATTTTGCATTTCACCAATCTTTCGGCGCTTGTACCTCGGCTTTAAATCCAGGTATCCTGATGAAAATGGTGTCATCTTATAGGAATTTCGCTGCTATTTCAAAATGTGTGCTTATTTTTCGTGTAACTCTGTCAGAAACATTTTAAATTTGGATTGTTTTCACGACTTTTATCAAAATCATTGTAATCGCGATAACTTGCAAACTGTTAGCGTTGGACAGGATTCCTATAGTGTTTTATGATCCACATAGCCTATTTTATCACCTCCTTTCGTTTTGCAGAATAGGTCAAACTGACCCTATATATGACAGACTTCTATATTATATTAAAATTTTATGCAACTGACACAAATACTGTATGAATTTCATAACTCATTGGAATAACATTGTCTGATTTACGTTGTAGTACATAGGTTGCTGCATTACGTTATACATAATGAAAATGAGTTTAAATTAACCCGTCAGCATACACATGGGGTATTTCTGACCCCACCCTTTCTCTTGTTTAAAAAATTCTAGGAATTTCTAAACACTTACCCCTGTTATTTCCTGTACTTTCATAGGGGAGCTATAAGAAGAGGATAGGAATGCAAAAACTGGTGAAGTGTGAAACGGGGTTTTTCACTTTTTACTGGGGGCGTTGGGGTCATATTGACCTCTTCAAGTGGTAAAGCTTCAGGTTAATTTAACGTTTTGGCTATGGAAGCGTACTTTCGTGCGCAGCGGAGAAGAAATGAATACAGAAAAGGAGGAAAAAATATAGAAGTTCAACTTTCCTTTCTCTTATTAAAAATCGCATTTGTGTCTTAAATGCAAGTTATTTTGAAGAAAAATGTCCTTATACTTTGAATATATTTTATTTTTGTACAAATAGACAATAAAATAAAGAGTCAGTGTCTAACAATTTGGGGTCAAAATAACCTCGCGCATGTTCTTAAAATGGGTGCTTGTGCTGAAGGGTTAAATTAATTATTATTAACAAAAAAATCTTAATTGCCGATCCATTAGCTAAGAATATTTCAAGAAAGCTATAAGTTACAGTGGATTCAATTTTTTGTGAAATTAAATATTCAAATTCTTTTCTCAATAAATAAATTCCAAAGACAGCGCACAAGCGATCGACATATACAGAAATGCAAGTTTCTCTGTCTTAAGACCGCATCTAGAAGCTCGCAGCAGTGAGATTCTCGAAATCAAAATCGGAATTTACTTGAAGGAAATTTGCATCTTTTTAATTCCATTCCTTTTTGTTTTCTCTGCTGGAAATATATAGCTCGGGGAAGGTCCATTCATATTCTAAAATCACAGTCCGGTGAACACACACGACCGAATAAAATCCACATTCAGAACCAACCCAGAAGACCTCCCGAAGCCCGCAAGACGACAATCAAAACCTCTTTCCGTCGACTGCACAGAAAGGAGGGTAAAAAAAAGCGGGCACATTTTTGATAAAATGACTTTTCCAGGCAGTTTCATTCATTCGAATCTTTTCACTCCTTTCACAATATGCCCACACATTCGCGTATTCATGAGGTGAGTGTAAAAGTTAAGCTATCGGAAGCAAAACACATGTTTACTGAAAAGGTAAGTGTGGGCAAAGTTGAATCTATGAATAATGCATGTAATGAGATGCGAGACTGTCACGAATCGCACGCATGAATTATTCTACCATAATGCGAGCGCTAGGTTTTAATGCTTCTCGGCCAGATACGATCCAAGTGTTGGCCATCTTTCGGCGCGGGAGATGAAGCAAGTGACAATATGTATCCGGCAATGAGTCGAAAGGCCTTTCGGCTGGAAAATACATTTCATAAGTTATATTATTTCAGGTTGGGAAAGATGGATTTCAGGCACGTAGGCAGGAGGCGGACTTCAAAAGAATTTCATTGCAGAAAGATTCGAGACGCCGCCGCCAAGAGTGAAAGTTTTCTTCTTCAATAATTTCTTGCAATACTAAAGACTATTGAAATTCGAGACTTATATTTTGCTGCTATTTGTTACTTTTCAAATAAAGGCTGACTATGGCATGAATTGTTTCATAAAAGATTATTTAAAATTCAATATTAAACATGTTTTATATTTTTTTCTGATATGATTCTGTTTCTGACGATAATACAATTTAAAATCTGTGTTTCTGTCATTTATTGCCATTTAGAACAGACCATTGGACCTAAGAAACCAGATATGGCTCACGTATTTAAACTGAAAGCCAAAGCTGTGTACCTTGAGGCCATATTACTGAAATTTAAATTAAATTTTCAATTATTTAAAGATTAATAAAAAATTCAAAGATTTATTTTACAATTTCATTTATTCATTTACTGCTCGAAAACAATATATATATATTATTTTTCCAGTGATTTTAGTATATGCCATGAACAATATTTAGTCTAATTTTTGAAAAATTTTAAATTTTCCATGGTCTGAACCAACGGTGTAGGGGAGACTTGGTCCCTTTTTCGGTTTTTAATTTTTATTTTGGAAAAAAGAAAATTTTCAAAAAATGTTTTCAGTCATTATTAAAGGCTTATTTCTCTTTTTTTGTTGTAGTATTTTTTTTATTTTTGAAAAACCATTTTTAAAATAAAGATAAATTGTTTTCCAACAATTAGAAAAGGGATCAAGTCTCCCCAATTGCAGGGAGACTTGATCCCTTTAAAAGGGAGGCTTGATCCTTGAAACAGATGAATTGAAATGATTCAAATTAAGTAGTCGAAATCAAATTTAATGTTGACTAACATGTCAAAAGGGAGAAAAACACATTTAAAAAATTCAACATTATTGAAAATCACTGTTTCCCATATGAATAATTATTGCCGTTGAAATTAATGATCAAACAACATTTTTAAAGCTTTAAAAATCAAAAATAAATGTTAAAATTCTTGCAGTTCGAAGAATTCCATCAAGCATGGCTGGTTTAGGTAGTTTTTTGACAATGTCGTCATTGTCTACAACACTAATGTCACTATTTTCTGGATAAATAAATTGGTTGGAATGAAGTCCTCTTTTTCTTAGAGAATTTATTTCGCATTCAGATGATGAAATCTCCTTTTCAATTTTTCCTACGGAATGACTAATTTTCTCTTTCCGTGAAACCGTCACCATGTTCTTGCTAACCATCATGTGCAGCCACATATTAACATTTTACCTTTGTCAACCATCCAAAATCAAGGTAACCATATTCTAAATAATATTGATATTATCTAAATGTGACTTGAAAATCACAATGGCCAGTAGGGAGTAATAAAGTTGTCAATATTAATTTAACTTAATTTTGTAGACACTTGATCCCAGAATCAAGTCTCCCCATACAATGGGGATCAAGTGTCCCTAATGTGCATGTGTTGGAAAAATAATTGTTAAATCAAAAGTCAAGAAACTGTATTGGATGTAAAAAACAACATTTAAGCAGTAAGGAATGTTTGTATATTATATCAATAAACTTAAGTAATTTAGTTATATTTAGCAAAAAATAAGAAGCATAAACTACCTACTCCAAAAGAAGTTTGACTATAAGAAATCGGAGATTCCTTTCTTACAACAAAAGTAAAAATGGATGAATGGAATTCTGTTGTCAGATCTGTTGATAAGGAATCACTTTATAGTGTTGCCAGTTTCAGAGACTTAATTGCATTTTTCTCTGGTTTTAGACCTAGGGATCAAGTCTCCCAAGGGATCAAGTCTCCCAAGGGATCAAGTCTCCCAAGGGATCAAGTCTCCCAAGGGATCAAGTCTCCCAAGTCTCCCCTACTATCATGTTTCGTTCCCTCCTTTCAGCTTACCTACTAAAAGCAATCTGTTAAAGCTACAATTTCAATTTAATTAAAAATATTCCATGAAAGTTATTCATGTTTCAGTATCAAAATTTAATTTTCATTCTTTTGCACAACTTCAGCAACCATAATTTTGCTAATGAATCTTGGCTTTCTTTCACCTCAAATATAATGCTTTTACCCATGCATCTACTTTTAGACTTGTCTCACAGCTATATTTAAAGTAGTATCACTTCCAGATACTTCTTTTGCAAGGAACTTACATTGCTGTTTTCTCTTCAACTTTTTAGCCTTTCTATTACATCTTCACTTGTTAAAATTTCACCAGCACTTGTCTGCACACATTTGCATTTTTGCTTAGAATTTTTCATGTATGCAGTTGTGAAATTTGAAGCTTTTGGCAATATTGCTGACAATTTTCGCATTTCAAATCTTTGTATGGTGAAGAAATTGTGCTTTGCGATCTACACTCTTGAGGTGAGGACAAAGACAGGTTCTGAGAACTTGAAGGCATATCAGAGAAACAGAAACAACTGGTTACAAACTTTTGGCATATGCCAAAGAAAGTGTTATTTTGTATGGAATTGATTGTAAGTTTTTAATTATACACTTTAGATCCCTCTGATAACCAAATCTTGCCATAAAGTTTAAAGATTAAACAATTATGCTCTCCTCTTCATGAGAGAAAACTGGTAATTTTCCTGATCCTTTAGGTGCAGGATTTAATTTAACTAGTTATGTAATGGGATATTTATGTTTCATTAATATTCAATTTATAATAAGTGAATTATTTATTTAAAGAAAATAATCATGCTGTATCTATCCTACACAAGATGCAGAATATTAAGCCTAACCATATACCCATTTTACCCCATTTTCTAAATATGAGATTAAAAAAATAAGAATTTTTTTTTCCTTAGCTGCAAGTTGAAACAGCAGCAGAAATGTCAAAAAAAAGATATTATGCTAATATAATAAAATTCCTCAATAATCTGGTCCTGGCAGTGAAAATTAAAACACATAACACATGGCATAAACTTATCCACTTCAGTTTAACGTGTTACAACTCACTTATAAAGAAACTGTGAAAAAAATATTAGTTGAGGAATGGAAGTCAGAACAGCTAACTATAATATCGAACTCAAAATCTACAAATATAATTAAAAATCTGTTGTTTTAAAAGCCATATATTTTGACTACCCATTTTACCCCACCTGACACTAAGTTAAATAAATGAGACTCTATATATGTTTATATTCCATTCAAAAAATTCATGAAAACTGGATATTTTCTCCTTGTTTTCTGAGAGTATATAACACTCCAATTCGTTGAATGAAAGAATCTAGCAATATTAAGCACCAATATTTTTTAGCTTTGATATAGCATTTAAAACTTGCTTGAAAAAATATATCAAAATATACTGTATAATCAGACGTAAAGGTGACTGGTTATGAATTCTCTCTCCAATTTACGTTCTTCATGTTATTCTAAGGTCTGTTCTTTCTAAAATATCGCAATTTAAAGCGATGTGAAATAGTTTTTCTATTATTCTTTTAAAGAATGAAGGAAAGAATATTTTTTTTATATTCTTGAAAGGAGAAACAATTTATGTTTTATTAAAATATTATTCAATAAATTTCCAACTTCACATACAATCTAAGATGAGATACGCAAGACTGATTGCAATAGCTACGGAACTATAAAAGAACATAAAACAATTCGAATGATATTTTAAATCTTTTTTTTCTTCTTTCCAAGATGTAAGCATCAAGATACATGCCTATTCAGTTTATATGCACAATTTTATTTCAAATATTTACTTGCCCGTATTCAAACATAATCCAGATATGTATTCCTACTCCATTATACACTACGGTATTCGATAGGTCATTTTTCATGGGCCTATTTCAAATATTTCAAAAGAGAAAAAACGCTATCGAAACTGATGTTTGAGTTCAAAGACCGTAATATTTCTTTCCTTTTTTTGCTTCTGTAATCGAATTTCAGATATATAAGACGAAAGAATGTTCGAAGTCGATTTTTACCATTTTTTATGCTCCCGGGATAAATGGAGCTGTTTGGAATCAAGATTCCATAAGCGGACAGTTACTGTTCCATGAAACCCGAATAATTCGAACGTTCTCTGTTGCAGATAAGTGCAAGTCTTTTCAAAGAAATGATCACGCACTCACAATGTATGAAGATAAATGCTTATATGAAATGTAAAGTGCACTTTACTTGGTTGCGGAGTGAAAAAAAATGGAATTGAAAAGTAATGTAAGACTTTTGCATTTTATTTATCGTCTAAAAATATACGTAAATGCATAGATGAATAAGACTTTCACTCAAGTCCCTACTTGAATATAATTATGTTTATATGTATATATATATATTTTATTCATCCTTATTTTAAATCTTATTCACATTAGAATAATTTCAACATTTTTTATCATTACAAAATCAAACTTTCAATACTTTAATGTGGGTTTATCATAAATGAATTTTCAGTTTGATTATAAACAATTATATTTTCAGATTTATTTATTCATTTATATCTGCTTCATTTAATAGTGGTACGTGCGTGTTCTTCAGAACATGGTAGAAGATATTGTTATTCAATGAAATATATATATCATCAACAAAAGGCAGTATAAATTGGTATAATTCGACTCTCTTAGAAAAAAGAAAATATAGAAAATTAAGATTTATTAAACCATTATTCAATTAATATCATGATCTGGAAACTCACTCAATATGAAATTTTACACACAATGAAAATGAACCTTCAATCGACCTCATTTTGAGAAAAGGAAAAATATTCTAAATTTTAAATTATATTCGTCGAATGTTATATTTCTCTATTATGTTTTCCTTAAAAGAGCTAAATATCACGTTTATAATAATATTACCGAAGTATAAGTTTAATGCTTAAAATATTAAATTACATCTGAATATTTTTTTCTAGATGAACTGAGATTTACCATAATGATTATAATTGAAATATTCTGATTAAAAATTAATAATTATAATTTTAAAAATGACAGTCATATGTTTTCCTCACGAGTATAAAGGTTTTCTATTTGCCAGTGCTTATGCAAATATGAACAATGCTTTTACGAATATTAACAAATTTTAACGATTCTTACTTTTTCCATGGTATTTTGTAAAATTATGATACGGTTTTCTTCATAAATTAAATTTTGGTTTTCGATGAAAATTGTCACAACTTTAGATATTAAATTGATGCTTTCCATAAATTACACTAGAAAAAATATTTTTCGCTTTTCTACGAAATTAAAATTTGAATTAATTGTCATATAATTAATTTTATAACATGTTTTGTATTGATGGAACTTTCGTTGAAATGCAGGTATACGTTTATACGTAATATTTAACTGAAATCTAAAAAAATTCCCTGCTGACAAGGATTCTAAATTTATATTTGTTTTAACTATCAATTTATATTTGTTTTGACTATCAAGATTCAAGTTCACTTTCATAGTTGTTAATTGGTTCTCTTAAATATAATTGATGATTAATTTAAGCTACAATTAAAATCATATAGCATAACGTTTCACTGGAATATTTTGTGGCATAGATTGATAATACATAATTCTGCTGATTTCTTTAGGTTTAACTCTTTACCGACGGCGTTAGGTTCTGATTGTGTTTTTCTAACATGAAATTTAGCCTTTTATAAATATAGCTGTGTCCTCTGCTTACTTATGAAATTTTCCACCATTGGTACTAATCACAGCGTTCGTTTTTGAATTCTTGCTTATCCTCAAATCTAGCGAAATATATGAGATCGGCTTTCTTAGTCGCTAAATGAAAATTACCTTAGCGCCCGACACCGTCCAAACTGTCATTATAGGGTTAAATTGCAAAACTGGCATCATTGTTGATTAGTCGAATTTGATTTGTGAGAGATGGATGCGACATGTGTAAAGTAAATACATTTCTGAAAGTGAAAATAAATTTTGGCGTAAAAATTCTTTATTTCTTTTTTCTAATAAATGCAGAATGTTTAGAAAAACATGGTCAAACATTAAGAGTTGATCAGACATACGATAAACATCCAAAATCAGAATGAAACATGGAGTGAGCAGACACCACCTGAAGGAAGAAGATGGCATTTAAAATAATAATTTTTTTAAAAAATTGCGTATTTTTTCTAATATCTTTCAAACCGCTCGCTAAATTTTCTTGGAACTGCGATCATACAAAGAATTGGTTTTAACTCACAATTTACATTGAAGATTCGGTCACGAGGGAATTCAGGGCATCTACCAGAAATTGATGAAGTCGAATTGGGATTTGGCTCACTTTGCTTCACAGAAAGTTGATAATGGTTTGAAACTTCCATCAATTCTTTTGTGTGATGTGAGCAATATTTCCATGCATTTTCATAAAAATAGCACTAATATTTGGGGAGATTTAAAAGTTTAATTATAAAATCCAAAATCTGCCTCCAGATAGCGTTCGCACACACATGTTCCTATGTGGCTCCGAATGCTTATCGCATACCTGACCTACACTTAACTCTTTAATCCCGAGGCAACTTTTTTATTCTAACTCCTTTAAAACCGGGACTTTTTTTGGGAGGAAACGACAAGAATTGGACTCTCCCAACCCGGGTGGTCATTTTCTCCGCCCCCCTGCTATAACCTTCCCTTAAAGTCCTCAGAAATGGTCTGTGGTTGGCAAGGATAATTGGACCTCTACTGCGCTTATCTACTAAGCGATGTCTGAACCTCACCTCCCCTCAAAAGAAGCCAACCGCCTTAGACCGGCATTCGTCGTTATTAAGGGGAAATTTTTAGACCACCAGGGACCGCCTTGCTCGGTATGAGAGGGTTAATGTTTGGTCACGTTTTTTTGAAGCACCCTGTATATATTTTCATAAATCAATGAACCTAGAAACAATCAGGTCCCTACCATCAACTCCAGCTGGCTCATAAGCTTTATTAAAAAGGAATTCACTCCTTTTGAATCATAAAATATCAGAAAGATTTGCTGTCATTAATATTTTTAAATATGCAAGACCCTTTTTAATATTCAGATATTTTACAAAAATAATTCTTTGTTGAAATGACATATTATATATTGTAACTTATTAAAATTTATCATTCTCATTATATTTACTTATTAAAATGTATCCATTAATTTAATTATATTTACTTTGTTAAAATTTATTCATTAATTTCATGATATTTACTTTATCAAAACTTCTCCATTAATTTCATGATATTTACTTTATTAAAATTTATTCATAAATTTTCATTAAAATTAAATATTGTACTTCTTGGAATCTCATGTACTTCAAATTATAGTATATGTGGG
>BGPR01005098.1:69142-97612 GCA_013235015.1 Araneus ventricosus
TCTGCATTGTGGCAAAATCCATTAGCTTCCAAATCTACAAATCCACTTCACAAACTAAAATTTATGAATAAATTTATTTTTAAAACAAATGCATCAACGTGTTAGTTTGCAAATAAAATATTAAAAGTCTGTTCATTGTCGAGTCCCCAAAATACCCGCACTGTTGTGGAAAATAGCCTGAAAAAGTTTAAACCTTCACATTTCTTAGAAGACGGGATTGTGAAAAAACATATGGGAATGCTACTAAAATATTTATATTTTTCTGAAAGTAACAATGTAGTGTTTGCTGACATGATAAAACAAAAAGGTTTTTTCCTATTTCCAGCCGTGTTTTCCTTGCCTTCTTGAAAGAAATATGCAAACGAGACAAGCTCTATTTTGAATTTCATAGAGATGGATATGTTCTTTAAATACAATAAGTGTGTAGTAAAACAATGTACAATTTAAAAGCATGAAATACAGAAACAAATTTAGTCATTTTTTACTGAAATTTCTTTGTGCTTTGAAATTGCATATCAGGAGCTGATTTTAATTCCTTTAAGTACTGGACTTGAAAATGACAAGAAAATAACAATGATGAGAAATTTTAGAAATTTGTTTTAAAGTTTTTGATAATTTTCTTTTCTCTTATTGGTGATACAGACGCCGTACGATTAGACATTTTTTTTTGCTTCTGAGCTGTCATAGTTGATGTGCCTGTAACGAGGGATTGATTTTTACTCGGATTTAATCCATCGATTTTCTAATCCTGCAGTACATTGTTTCCTCATTGCATTATAAATATGTAATGGATAGATTGATTGCTAATGAGGAATAACAAGAATAAGAAACTTCACGATGGATTGAAAAGAACAGCATGTACGACAAATAAATTGATTTTGTAGCGGTTACAATTCACTGCCTTCTCCTTTTCATGGTAGGTGGCGCTACTAGAGCCATCCGGGTTTTTCCCATGATCCTCTCTCTCTTTTTCTTCTGTGTACTTGTCTTGTGATGTTGTTCTCTGTCTTGCGTCTTGTACCTTTTAATGTACTGTGTCGTGGAACTTAGCCATCTAATAAAAATGGTTCCTAAAATTGAATTAATTCTTCAACAGCGGCATTCCATATAAACATGAGTCTCGCCCCTCTACAATTACTAATTAATAAGAATAACAATGAGGAAAAACTCTATGAGTGGTTGAAAAAAGCTAAGGACATGCGTAATAGGTAGTTTGATTGCTAATTAACCCTCTGATTTCTAAGACCTTTGAAATAAAGGGACCTGAAAATGCGAGAACGTCCGAGCTCATCAATCAAATATAAGGGAAATTCACTTCCCCCCCCTCAACAACACATTAAGCTGACATTGTCCGAATTATAAGAAAACTCCCCTATTCCCCAAACTCATCTGGACGAGCCACTCTAACGAAGAAAGCATGCGCCGCGGGTGTGAAATCAATCACACTTAACGAAAGGGGGTGGAAATTTCAAAGTGACATTTGAACGTTCCGGACTGCTATCTTCTTTTGCATAAATGGGCGTATGGGACGGTCCTGCATCGATAGAGTTTAAAAAGACAAGAATTAATAATTCAGGGGGTATTTGGCAGGAGCTAATCACCCAAATATAAGAAGGAGAACTCATTTACCTTATTCCCTACCGAAATTCCCTCTTTAAGAGGTATTGTAAGAATTTTCCCTCCGTAAATCTAAAGCGTTGCATAGTATCTCTATATGAAGTTCGTATCGGAGAAAGTAAATGGGACAATTAAAGGAATAAAATGTTGAATAACAACCGAAATACTTACACGAGATATATGAACATAAATAATCACACTAGAAAACGATGTGCATTCACTGCATTCGGAATATAATACAATATAACTGCCTCTTTCGGAAAAATCAAACAATTTTTTCCAATTCATAGCCGATAAATGAATTTCCTTCCATTATCTTAAGTTCAAAGCATATTTCTAAATGTTGTTAAGTCTGAATCCAGAAAAACGGCAGTATATCCAGTTATATGAAGGACTGGTTACCGATTCTTGAGGCAAATAATAATTTTTGCCTTGCAGTAAAAACCTCGAACTACATAATTAGTTGCTTACACAGCAAAACATGTAATTCGCTGATAAATAAATAAATAAAAATTAAAAATTAGGATATTTTCTGTTAATAGTTAAAGCAGATTTAATTGTAATTGAATAATCTGGGAAGAATTCAAACAATTAATAACGTGCATTTTCAATATCTTGTAGAAAATATACAAAAGAGTTTATTACTTCATGGTAATAACACCTAACCGTCATAACCAATGTTCTTCAAGTTCGTTTATAATAGATAAATGTTTATTCTCTATCTATAAACTTTTTATTCAGAACTTAATATCATGACAATTTTATTAACCTTGAAATAAGCAATTTTTTTTAAAAGTATTCAAAATATTCATCCTAGTGGTATTGGTATTTGGTGACAAATTTTTCATCTACAACACTATGTAACTCAAACTTACCAAATATTAACCAGCTTTTACAAATGTTTGATTCTGATACGATTCCATTATAACGATGCAGATACGATTCTGGTTATTTTCAAACAATATAGCCATTCCTACCGCTAAAAAATGTTCACTGAAATTCATAATTGTTTATGAAATTCAGTGTTCAAATTTTATTTGGAACTTTGTAGCTTTTAAAGCACACATTGATATGAAAAGAGTACTTCTGAATTACAAATAAAAATTAAATTCTGAATCATCTTTGGAGGAAAAAAGTGTTTTGCCTCTTCAAAGAATTCGTCACTTAATTATTAAAGCAAAGGAAACTTTAAAACCTCTTTCGGTCCTTTTTTAACATCAAGATTAAAGCATTTGGTATAAGGCTTAAAATCATAAATAGAAAAAGCATTTAATTCAATAACTCATCTGATGTTAATTTTATGAATTTTAAAAAATTATTCTGATGTTATTGACTTCATTCTATATTTAAATATTAAATCCAAAATTGATATTAATTACTTTGCTATTAATACACTAGCAGCTGAAAATACTTTCGGCTTAAATCAATCCTCTTAGTGAATAAATTGGAAGGAGAAAAATTTGTTGAGACATAGCGATTTTTTTTCCCAAAGAATTTCTTGTCTTTCAACAGTCAAAGAGAACCCAAAACTACTTTATTTTTATTTGTCTCGGTCCTAGTATTTTATTGTATAATTTTTTCCTCGGATGAGATTATATCTAAATTTTTATATAATAGGTCGGAGCTGATGATTGATTTTTATGAACCAAGAATGATGTTCTTGAATGAGTTGTCTTTCCTTTTCTTCCTTGGATAATTTTAAATCATTTAATTATAATACCTAATGAATTTGAAATAATATTTCACAATTCATTTGTTCCATAATATGCCACAATTCATTTGTTCCATATAACCATAAGTATGCAGTCACCCCGACCTGCCTAGGCATACGAGAAATCTGAATGACAGTCGTTGCAATAAAAACGAGTACTGAGGTCGGGTCCTAATGGCCAACACAGCCTCACGGCCCTATCCCTCCCGTAGGAGGTACGTACTATCAATGGAGGAGGGACTGCGCCCCCCCCCCCATTTATGTAACCCTAGGCGAGCGAGTTCCTTCATAAGAAACCTGAGCAACTCATCCACATTTCGTGGTGCCCATATCAGTAGGGTATCATTTGTTCCATAATATGCCACAATTAATTTGTTCCATAATATGTCGCAATTCATTTGTTCCATAATATGCCACAATTCATTTGTTCCATAATATGTCGCAATTCATTTGTTCCATAATATGTCGCAGTTCATTTGTTCCATAATATGTCGCAATTCATTTGTTCCATAATATGCCCCAATTCATTTGTTCCATAATATGTCACAATTCATTTGCTCCATAATATTCACAATTCATTTGTTCCGTAATATGTCACAATTCATTTGTTCCATAATATGTCGCAATTCATATGTTCCATAATATGTCGCAATTCATTTGTTTTATAATATGTCTCAATTCATTTGTTCCATAATCTATCCCAATTCATTTGTTTCATAATATGTCACAATTCATTTGTTCTAATATTTACCATACGAAAGTTAAATAGTTAGTCATTTTTTAAAATTTTTCATTCAAAACTGAACATTTAAAATTGCACTTCTTCTTGAAGTTTAAGAGGAACTGATGGAGAGAAAGAGTGATTTTTAAACAAATTTAACCAATCATTAACAGAAAATTTCAGGTGTGGAAGAAATAAATTTTGTTTTTAATTTTTCACTCACATCGTGATGTGCTAGTTTCCAAATTTCGTATACTTGTGTGTTTTCTGTGACAATATATTATCAGAACCTAATTATTATTTAATCGATTGATTTAATAAAATTTTCGTTCTATACTAACGGCACCGCTTATCAAAGAATTCGAGAAAAATTCATTTCAGGAAACCATCATATTTAAAAAAATGAATTATAAACTAAAAATCAGAAAGTAAAAATAATTAAAATAGAGTATCAACTTGGTAATGCATTAACAAATGTATGTTTTTAAAGCTGTTTTTATTAAAAGGTAGGTCACTCATAAAAATTTAAAATTGGTTTATTCATGTGTGTTGGAAACTCCCGATTTTAATGAAATATAAAGTTTATAGAGGTATAATAAGTAAGTTATAAATATATTTATAAGATATTGTCATTTATTAGAAGTTGTGCGGAATCGTACATTGATGAACTTACTCTGAAATGCTATGTGAAGATCAATATGCTTCAAAATAAGAAAAAAGCATTTTGACATTCTTAATTGAGCCGTTTATCGAACACCATGGTCATATATACAATTCACGTGGTAAGTTACTCAAATGCATTATCTCATGGCACATTGTTGGCAAACTTATTGTTTTTGCAAATAAAGTCGAAGACAACAGAATATGAATGTAGTTAATGATTATATGCTTTTTATACTGGATCTTTAAATTTTTCCGAAGGTTATGTACCAGAAGAGTCATAAAGAATATATCTAATAGATTAGTGGTTTCAGACATAAAACCTAGGCACTGATGTATGTTCAAGGAAATGTAATTTGTATTAACTAGTTATCACTAGAACTAGAACACTGTGTCATAACCCAGTGCCTGTAGCCATTATGGCCACTGAACGGTTGGATGGGTATGGCGACGTCAACTTGTCTTGATACAGTGCCTAAGAACACAAAAGCGACAAAATATACAAAACACACGATAAAAGAAAACATACGAAAAAGAATTGAAAGCTGAGAGCATGGGAAACATATAAATAGAGAAAAAAGGAGATTAAAAATAATGAAGAAAAAGAGACAAACATTAATGACATTATTATCGCTTAGAAAAAATGTGTGAATGGACCTTGAAAAGAGAGAAGTGAATAACGTTCATCGATAGTCTCTTGCGCTAAAGGAAAGTTCATGGTCCTTTAAAGAAAATGGTCACATCACGCTGCAGAGTCATAACACAGTTCAACACCTGCATAATTAAATTAGAAGGGTCGAAGCTTGGGGCATTCACGAACATTTTTGTTAGGGCCTTCTGATTCTAGGGGCGACCTCCTAGAGAGGTCTAGCTTGCTTGAAGGAAAAAGCAGAGGCATGGAATGCTTACCTTGTTAATAAGGGCTTCGTTATCCACCAAGAACCTCACAAGCGGAACTATCTTATTGCGAGATAGTTTTTTCCCGGCAACGGCTCTCATCCAGGTTACCCTATTTACTTTTGCAGATTTCGTGAGGTGGAAAGGCTCGGTGAGATGACATTCTGTTGTATAGTGCACCGGATTTCTATATCTCCACATGCACAATTCTCCTCCGGATGCCTTGCTATTTTTTCAGATAGACAGGGAATAGACCATGGCCTGAGACGAAGATGGTGAGTTCTCTTGGCCAGTCTGATGGTTTTAGTGAAACCTTTGGAAGGACTTCATAGGTTGACGTGCCTACATCATTAAGGTCCCACTGCTCTTGCCCTTCCTTCATGGCCCATTCCATTTGCTTTCTTTTTACTCTACATCTCGGAAGAGAGACATGATGAGTGGAGGCTCCTGCTGTTGTGATAGCAGTCATGGCAAGGAAGTCAGCCATTTCATTTCCCGGGTGACCTACATAAGCTCTAATCAGACCCAGCCTGATATTTGTATTGTTAAGCAGAAAAGTTTGAATTTCTCTGAATATTTGTTCGTTGTGTTTCCATTGGCTATTGTTTTCAGACTGGATTGACTATCACTCGAAATTTTGGTATCACTTTGAAGAGTCACCGTGTATTTGACTGCTTCGTAGATGGCTGTCATCTCTGCCTGTTACAGTGAATTTTCCTTCCTAAAGCCTTGCTTGTCAGTAGTGGTGGAATTCCTGCTGCTCGTTTAAGATTCAGAAATCTATGCCTTCACACAGCTCAGACTTAAAACTATCAGCACACATACTGATAAGTCATTTATCTTTAATATCTTCTGGGCTGATTCTTCCTTCCTTGATGCATTACGCTGGATGATTGTACCATCTATGCACCGTATTCTCATAGTCGCACGGCTGGCACTAGTCATCACTCGGATGAGAAACAAGAGAGTGATTCCCTCATGAATCCCTAAATCTAAAAATAGCTCTAGAACCTACTTTTCAAAACAGGAAATCAGGCATAGCAGAACCCACAAGGGAGACTAGGCTAGATATTGCCTACAGTCTAGGTATTATAGGAATGATCGACCAGAAAACTCATAGAACTATACTGTGTGCCCTGGCTAAAAGTATACAGAAGTAAAGGATTCTACTGCGAAAATAGCACATGAAAAGTCATAATTTTGAAGCCCATTGAAATAAACAACTACTCAAGTTTCTTTGAATGTAAAGAAAGCTCAATATGAGCAGAATTGGAGATTCTTCAGAAGCCCAATAGGAAATCGCCCTTGGCGCTTAGTAGCAAGAAATTAAACGCTTATGCTATTTCAGACCACAAAAAATGTCAATATTTTCTGGTACACAAATTTTTGATTATTTCCAAGACAATATGGTCACTCATATCGAAATCACCTTGACCTATCTCGAAGCCATCCGGTGTTCCTGAGTGACGGTCGCTGCATTAGTTCAAGTGTCGAGGCCAGAGCCTTAATGGGCATCACCGGCGACTGCCCGACCCCTCTCGTTGGAGGCATGCACTATAAAAGGCAGAGGACAAGCCCCACCCATTATTGCACCCACCAAGGAAGCGATAACCCTGATTAATTATTCGACGTCTTCTCATTCTCGCACTCATGGTACTGGCAACATGGTCAAAAAACATTTTGTTCAGAGATCTAACGGGTTAGGCAGTGGGGGCCTTCTATTCCGATTCAACTTCTACTAACATTTCAAATACTGGATTTACTACATTTTGTGCATTTGCAGATGATCTTATTCTTCTAACAATGTACTTCATTAACCTCCAAAAAGTTTTAAGGAGCTTCCTTCTTTAATGTGGTTTTCTTAATATAAATCATCGTTTTCTCGGTGCTTTTAGTACGGACGCCCTGTATTTTGATGCATAACATTCTAAAGTTTAGACAAGCCAGTGAATTAAGATAGATTTCCATAAAATGGGGCTATTTAATAAAAATTGTTTAGTTAAAATATTAACAAGAGGAACTATTCACACATGAATCATTCCTAATCTACCAAACACCTCTGAAAGTCGAAACAGTGTATTCGTAATCTTATTATATTTTTCTCAAAAAAGAAAAAAATCTCATTTTACAGATTTCGCAATCTAAGGACGCTTCATCAAACCTCTGAGGTTTTTATTTTAAAAGTGAAAATTATGGATCGGGTTTTATTCTATTATGCACTTTGTATTTACTTATAATTAATGAAAGTAAACGTCATTCTTCAGCGAAAGCAATTTTTATGGAAAGTTGGTGTCTCAAGAAAGTATCCGTAGTGCATTACCTTATTATCTTTAAAATGTTACAGTATGATTACATTTAAATGAAGATAAATGACGAAACTAATTAAATTAAGGTGGAAAAACATCTTACTAAAGAAATGGAATAATCGGTATTGAGGATGAAAATGAAATTTTCCTTATTACTTTATCCCGAGGGTTTCATACTGTGGATTTATCTTAACTTGCTTGAGACTACTAAAGCTTCTTCTAGAGATTTGAAGAGTTTTATTTATTCTTTTTTTATGATTTAATCGATCGATTTTACTGTACAGCCATCGAGATATTTCATTTTACTTTTAATTCTTTTGAATATTGAGTTTCTCCTCAAACCGGAAAAGATTATTTTTGCAAATAAGTTATTAGCCTCGGGGTCTAATATTTTTCTCAAATAAATAGGATTCTTAATAACCCAAAGGAAAATGGCTTAATTTGACTCTAGAGAGACACTTTTTGCTTTTTTTCCTATTTTACTTAACTGCTTCAATGATGGTAAATAATTGAAAGCACTTCAGCTATCGATTTCATTGAAGAGTGGAATATTACTTCGTTTTTAACGAGCAGAATGTCAAGAATAGTTTCTTGAGAAAAAAATATCAATATGTTTCATATTAAATATTTAATTCTATATACGGTATATACTGGATACATTTCCAAATATCAATCTTTCATCCCGTGTAACATTTTTCTTGCTTTCTTCCGCTCGAGCGGGGCAAAATTAGGCAAAGATAAAAATAAAGCAAATGAATTATATTTCGTTTTATTATTTATTAAGTACGACAATTATACACAATTGAACTAACAGAAAATTTCTACATAATAATAGGAAACTTATTAAAATAGAGTTAATAATGATTATCATTACTAACTAAAGTACTACTGGATCAATTAATTATTATTCAGTTAATTAAATTCGCAAATGGTGAATTGTAATACTTCAAAAAAATATTTTATGTACTTATCTTTTAAGTAATTCAGCTTATTAAGAACCTAAACACGAAAGAGGTGAAAGTATAAATACAAAAAGGTAAATTAGCCCATACTTTGATAAAGTAATATGATTCAATCCTTTAGAGAAGATAATGACTTGTTTTTTAGAAAACGAATTTCTGCAAATTGATTTAAGACACTGTTCCTTTTTATCTCGCATTTCCATGAACAAAATGGGTAGTTATATAACTGAAAATCGTTTGTAGTCGGTTGAGTATTGACTTTTTACCCCTTTGTGCTACCATTTTATTTAACTTCCTAATTAGATGATACCACACATTTCGGATATTTTTTATTATTTCAACATTTTTAAGATGGTAAATGGATACTTGAGACATTTAAGCGTGTTCAGATGATTTTTGCATTTAAAATTAATTGTTACTTTGAATTTATTGCCAATTTAAATATCAAAAATTCTGTAATAATTCGATACACGAGTCAGACACGTCATTGTAAGTGAAGGGGTGAAAACTGGTATTCTCCTGGGTAGTAGAAAAAGTGCATTCCCTCTTTGCTAGCCATTGAAAGATAAGACTTGTCGTCCCTATTTACTGACTATTAGGCTACCTGTTCTTTCAAATATCACCATCAATGAATTATTTGACATCACACGTCTGGAATTTTTTTAAAAAAAGTTTGAGTCAATCTATTAATGGAGTGATTATACGAATAATTTATGAGTTGCGAGGCGAAAAGGGGAATGGAATCGTAATGGCTTTGTTGTACAGCCTACGACTATCGCGGGAGGCCGCGGTGGCCTAGTGGTAAGGCCCCGGCCCTGGAGCCGGAGGGCCACAGTCCCGAGATCCGATTCCACTGAAGATCCGCCGTGTATGAGGCCTGCTGCACGCTAAATCATATGCAGTCTCCCGTTGGTGTGGCCCGGAAATTTGGAGAGGGGGTGCCAGTTCAGGTGTCTTCCTCGTCATCTAACCGCGGTTCAAAATTACGAGATCCTTCCCAAAATAGCCATAGTGTGGCTTCAAATCGTGGGGTTAATATAATTAAAACTTAACTGAACTACAACTATCGCGTAAAATTTTAAACCAGTGATTGATGTTCACAGAAATAAAATCTATACCTAATTATATGGAACTTCATAGAATTGAAATAATGTTGGAAAACAGTTTTTCTACAGGAAATATTTAGGCATCATATTCATCAGTTCCTTATTTTTATATTAATAATGTTTACTTTGATAATTAACTGTTAATTTGGAATTAATAAAATTCTTTCAGCTAAAAGAAATTTGCTCTTATCTGATGATGTTTTATCTGATACGGTATTTTGTTTTTAAAAAATAAATATTTATGACAACATCCCGGATCAAGATGGGAAAAAATTAAATGTAAATAAATAATTATTTCTAAAATATATATGAAAAAATCCCTTATGTTCCTCAAAAGGAAAAATATCAAAGCATAATCGAAGGGCAATCAAAATTTTAGAAAATTGTGAAATTAATCTAGTGATTTAAATTTTCAGAATTTAATTGAATATTGATAAAATAGAGAATCAATGTTAATCATAATATTTTTTAGCTTTATCAGTAAACTAAACAGTCAAATCATATTCATTTAGAACTTCGATACGACGTTTTAAAATATAAAGGATTACCTTAAAATAAGAACGCACAATTAAAATGATGATACTTGCAGTAACTAATAAAATATATATTACGCATAAATTAATATAGTATTTTTAATATATAAAAATTAATTATTCAAAATAAATATAAATTTCTAATATTTAATATTAATGACTGTTACCACTCAATATTAATAGTGTGATACTAATATCAATTTATTATAAGAATTAAATTCTAATGTCTCAAATTTTAAATTTTCAATAAGTAAATACTATTATTATCTATATTATTGGGAATTAATATCTTAAATAAAGCATATGCGCACTTATTTTAAGAAGTAAATTATATTTTATCCAAGTATGTTCTGTATCATGTGAAGAAAGAATGAATGTTTTAAATAACTTTATAAAAATATCTATAACTTCTCTTGGCATTTCTTTTCTTAGCAGATAAAGGGCGTTACATTCTCATGTTTGGAAATTCTCATCGTTTCCAATTTGACGATTGTATAAGGACCAGAATAATACATGACTAAATTAGCATATTTCAATTTGCATGATTTTCTTTTAATACTTTTTTGGTTTAATCATCATCACTTGTCTAAGAATTTATATTTATATAAACATCTTATAAAGACAGAAGAAAGATTAGGCACTCGATGACAAATCTGAAGGTAAGGAAAAGTCGGTCATGACTAAATTAGGTTAAAAAATAACATATGTCGTAACAAAGGAAGAACATGAATAAGTAAATCATCAGCAAGCGACATGAATTGGACTCTTCCAACCTGGGTGGTCATTTGCCCCCCACCAGCCCATCCTCTGCTATAACCTTCCCTTAAAGCTCACGGAAATGGGTTGTGGTTTGCAAGGATAAGTGGATCTCTTACCGCTCTTCTCTCCTAAGCGATCTCGGCACCTCACCTCCCTTCATAAGGAGCCAACCGCCTAAGACCGGCCTTCGTCGCTGTTAAGGGGAAATTTTTAGACCGCCCGGGACCGCCTCGCTAGATGTTAAAGGGTTAAAATAAGAATTTTTTGCATACGGAAAAATGTTTATTTCATTAATGAGTTAATATGCCACATTTGAAGTCTCTATTATTAATGAATACTACAATTTCAGCAGAGCGAGTATTTAACAATATAAATAAGCTGTCATAAAGCAGGAAAATGTGACGTGCATGAATACTCTAAGGAGATATACAAATTCTGATGAGCAGGATGTGTTTCAATACTATCCTATCTAGAATGTGTATATTGTATCTCTTTTAAATAGGAATCGTCTCTTGCATGCACAAATGGAAAATGCCTTGTCTTCAGTTGAACCAGCAGCTACAATGAGACCTAAATATTAATAATGAATTCTACAATTTGAGCAGAGAGAGTATTTAACAATATAAATAAGCTGTCGTAAAGCCGGAAAATGTGACGTGCATGAATACTCTAAAGGAGATATACAAATTCTGATGAGCAGGATGTGTTGCAATACTGTCATATCTAGAATGCGTCTATTGAATCTATGTTAAATAGGAATCGTCTCCTGCATGCACAAATGGATAATGCCTTGTCTTCAATTTCACTAGCAGCTACAATGAGACTTAAATATTAATAATGAATTCTATAATTTGAGCAGAGAGAGTATTTAACAATATAAATAACCTGCCGCAAAGCCGACAAACGTTACGTGCATGAATACTCTATAGGAGATATACAAATTCTGATAAGCAGGATGTGTTTCAATACTGTCCTATCTAGAATGTGTCTATTGAATCTATGTTAAATAGGAATTGTCTCTTGCATGCACACATGGATAATGCCTTGTCTTCAGTTGCACCAGCAGCTTCAATGAGAGTTAAATATTAATAATGAATGCTACAATTTGAGTAGAGAGAGCATTTAACAATATAAATAAGCTGCCGCAAAGCCGACAAACGTTACGTGCATGAATACTAGGGTGGGCCGAAAAACCCGTTTTTTAGAAATCGATTTTGGTATAATGCGGAAAAGCTGTGCAATAGATCTGTTAAAACCCTCCAAAAATTTCATCAATTTCGTTTAATATTTAGCCGCTCCCCTTTGACATTGAAAAACAGAAAAACAGAGAAAAATCGTTTTCTGTGAAAAAATATATTTTGAAAAAAATTCCAAAATTTTTACTGGCCTACAATGAAAATGCTTCATAATGGGTCAGGTTGAACCCACAAAAAAGTTTATAAATTTCTCTCAATATTTAACCGCGCCCCTGTCACATGAAAAATTGGAGAAAAATGAAAAAAAAAAATATCGGATATTCTAAAAAACTGTACTATTAAAATTATTTTTTGAAATTAGTATTGACATTAAATGATTAATTAAATAGTACTATAAATAATAATAATTCTATAATTATTACGTAATTTAACTTTTTATTCAATTTTTTTTTTAAATTAATACCAGCATATTTTTTCTTGAATTACACGCAGATAGAATACAAATTAGAATAAAAATCTACAAATTTGAAATGTGTATAATACCTCATGCATATTGAATATTAGGTGTCAGACTAATATTGTCCCTTGTTGTCAAATATTGGAAGTCCTTTCCTTGCTTGAAGTTTGCCACGAATATATCCATCTCTTGCAGTCTCACTACAAACTTTCATTGCAGCTTCAGATATTAGTTTAACACATCACTCAGCAGGTTGCATGTGACATGGAAATTCCTCGAAAGTTAGTACTGGAAACTGTTCCTCTTTGCACATTTCTATTAAGTCTTTCTCCTTTATATGCATTGTAAGAGGCGGCAACACAGTTTGACCAATAAATTAAATCAATATAATCGGCTGCTTCGAAATAGAGTTTAGGAAGCTTGAACAAACGCAAACCACCCGAGTTCTTCGTCTTCTTTTCTCTGGCGGCGAGAATACGCCTAACTGCTAATTCCCGGATGTGTTTTCTAGAACCATGTAGCATTGTTAATAATAGGTGTTCGGGATGTGCAAAATATGCATTATTTGAGAATACTTTGTAAATAAATTGCTTAACATTGTCTGGAAGCTGCCTTGAAAGGGAAATCATTTTCCAGAAATGTTGGGCACCTTACTGGCAATTCGATTTCATTTTTATCTCAAACCACATTGGAGCATAAACCAGAATTACATACTTCAAGAGTATTATGAGATTCTGTGATGGACATGGAGTGCCAATGTATAACCGTAACAAACAGTTTGCGGGGATCAGCCATCGTGCATGTCTGCGTTTACCTGGGCTATTGCCAGTCACGCTAGAAGAGCAACTACCATCTTTTATGGCAAGACAGATGCGATACAAGTATCGTTGGTCAGTACTTAGTGTTTTGAAATCTTTCAGATCCAAAGGCTGAAGAGTAGAGTCAATGTGATCAAATTTGACAACGGGATTTTTTCACATTCTTTTAGAAGCAATCCAATAGGTCCAGAATATGGTTATGTTCCCTTTGTGCGGCCGCCCATTTCCAGAATGAGGTGCCTTAGTGGCAACTCATTAGTATGTAGCATAGATATATTCCATTGTAATGCTCTTTCAATGTATGTCTCAAGCAAACGTATTTACTCTTCCTTTCCATCCCGTATTCACATTTGCTCCGTCACATCCGATAACCGATAGGTTCTTCAAATTCATATTATACGTTTTTGTAAATTTGATATTATCTTGGGCTGTTTCTTTTGCACTTTCACCAGCAGTTAATGATATGTGACCTATATACTTGCAACCTGGTTCCTCTATTAATGCTACATTCGCTAATGATGTTAAGGATAGGTGATATATATAGGATAGGTTTTATTTGCGTGCGTGCATATTTTTAAATCAGCGAATAACTATCGAGTAAAATTGATTGAATTTTAGGTTGGTTCTAATTAATGCATTACGTAATATTTCCGTTATATTCCAGAACTAATTTCGAAATTAATTTTCAAATTATATTTCTTTCAAAAAACCAAAATTTTCTTCTTTTTCTCAATTTTTTAATGTCAGAGGGGAGCAGCTAAATATTGGGCGAAATTAATAATAGTTTTTGAGGGTTCTAACTGATCCATTGGGTAACATTTCCGCTGTATGCCAGAACTAATTTTGAAATTATTTTCATAATATATTTTTGTGGAAAAAAATAGACTTTTGTCTTTTTTCAATTTTTTTAATACCAAAGGGGCGCGGCTAAATATTAAAAAAAAAAAAAATGATGAAATTTTTGGAGGGTTTTAACAGGTCTATTGCACAACTTTTCCGCACTATGCCAAAATCGATTTCTAAAAAAAGTTTTTTTCGGCTGACAAATATGTGTTTCAATACTGTCCTATCTAGAATGCGTCTATTGAATCTATGTTAAATAGGAATCGTCTCTTATATGCACAAATGGATAATGTCTTGCCTTCAGTTTCACCAACAGCTTCAATGAGACCTAAATATTAATAATGAATGCTACAATTTGAGCAGAGAGAGTATTTAACAATATAAATAAGCTGCCGCAAAGCCGGCAAATGTTACGTGCATGAATACTCTATAGGAGATCAACGCATTCTAATGAGCAGGATGTGTTGCAATACTGTCCTATCTAGAATGTGACTATTGAATCTAGGTTAAATAGGAATCGCCTCTTGCATGCACAAATGGATAATGCCTTGTCTTCAGTTTCACCAGCAGCTTCAATGAGACCTAAATATGGTTTTCAAAAGACAAAGACAATGAATCTCAGTTAAAGCTTGGATTATTATGAAGTATTATATATCCTGAGAATAAGTTATGCTAAATTAAATGTAAATTGAGATTTTCAAAGTTATTAATTGAGAGAAATATCCATATTTCAATTGTACGTCTTCTTATATACGGACAGTTAATGAGTCTAAATAAGTTCATTGAAGATGGTATAAAAATAAAAGAAGCTATGTAATAGAAACTTTATATTATTATTATTAAACACTTATGAATTATTTTTATACACAAGCATGGGACACAAGCAACTTATAACAAAAATGAATAACTTTAAACGAAATACATATATAGCATCTCTTCCTTCCTTTAAATAAAAATTTTTGGTTATAAAAATATTAATAGAATATTCTGAATTTTAATCAGCGGGTAATATTTTTAAGTGTTATAATATATTTACGCTGCATAAATCTACACTTCTATTTAATAAGCTGTATGCATATATTTTGAAGGAAATGAACTTTTCTAGTATCATTAGAAGGTGTGAAATAAATTTGTTTGAAGTTCGTTAGTTAAGGTAATTAAGTTAGTAAAGTTGCTGGAATAATAATTATTTGAAAATAAATAACTTTAAATTATAGAATTGCAAATTCTGAGGATAAGGATTATATTTCAAAAATGCATATTACGAAACATATTTCAACGCTACGATATGCAAACTAAATTTGCCAACTTCCTTTTTCAAAAATGATTTTTTTACTTTATAAATTTCAGAAAGTTCAAAAATTCCAAGTTATATTAGTGTCTTCTTGGAAAATTTAGGAAAGAAAATTCTATTGGAAGAAAAAATCTTATTTAAATCGTACAAAGCAAAGAAAGCACTTTTATAAGGTTAGATCTGAAGTCATATATTTAGGCAATATAACGAATGGATAAGACGAAACTTCGTTCTTTCAAATATTTTTCACGGTTTTATGACATTTTTAATGATATGGGTAAAATTATAGAAATGAGAAAACAATAAGCAAACATAAAATCTTTCCGAAAACTGCTGATGAAATATTTATACAAGAATTACTAACTAGATTATCTTTCAAATTTAGGTTCAGAAAGTATTTTAATGTATCTGCTCTACCATGCATAATTATTTTTACAATTAACTTTAAAAGCTGTGTATTATTCGAAAGTTGATTTCATACCTTTGAAAATCGCTAGTCTTAAAATAATTATTTCTCTGTAAATTAGCAGAAAGTATATGTAATATATATTGTATTTCTTTATCAGTATTCGTACGAATATTCAATAATAGTTATAGTTTCTAGTAAACTACAAGCCTTTAATGTTATTTCAAAAGATTTATTCAGAAATAATTGTAGTTTTCTACATAACACCACAGCATACCCCGAACTCGGCGCCTAAACGGCTCCCTGTCGGTTGAATGGGTATGTATAAAACTTTATTGAAAAACAAAAGCAAAAAAAAATTACAACATTAGGATATAAATACACTTGAAAGGGAACATAATTATACATAAACAAAGAAGAATATAATGAAAAGTACATAGAGGGTAACAATCCGAGTATAATATAAAATTATTCAAGAGGAGTTATCATATGAGTGCAGCGAAAGGGCAAAATATTTCCTTTAGTTACATTGTTTCATACAGTTGCAGCTCCATGATTTGGGGCTGTTAGTGTAGTTCGACGCGACGATGAAGAAGAATTGATAATGTATTACAACCGGTTATTTTGATGATCATTGTTGCAACCATCCTAAAAATCGTGGGACTGTTTTTTCTTCTGTCTTGTTATTTATACTGAGGGATCGCTGGAATTGTTTCTCAAGGGTTGGCAGTGATGTGAAGGGTGAATTTTTCGAATGAATTACGGAAGAATTGGTGGTGGCTGGTTGATGTTTTTAAACTAGTGTGCTCTGCTGTTCAACTGGGAATCCTTCGAACTTCTGGTTCTAGGAGGTGAATCTTTGGAAGTATCTATTTCTAGGCAGGAGTATGTGACGGTGTTGTATTTTGTCTTTTAATTAGGTCTTCGTTAGTTTCGTGTAGTTTTCTACAGCTCTCAATATTTTACTCTAATTAAAACAAAGTTCGATACAGATGTTTCTTTTTCTTTCATTCTTGAAATATGAATAAGAACAAGACAGTTGTAATAAGACTCTTTTATCAGGAAGGTAAATACTTGTATGTCTGTTAAGCTTATTAAAACATAATTTTTACCTGAATGAATTATCTGCTTTTACATTTAAATCGTTATGTTAATCTATATCATTAAGTGAAACGAATATAAGAAAAAAGTAATTAAAAATAATCTTATACTTTATTTTATAAAGACAATTAACGAGTGAAAAGCATTTATTAAGGTTTAAAATTCCTCTATTGAATATTCCTTCTTTAAAGTCAAACATTTACTGAGCAAATAGTTTTACTAAGCAATTATTCATTTATGAAGAAATAACTGAAAGACTTAAAAATATTAAACATTCAAATAACTTAACTGAACTTAACTTAGTTGAACTTAATATTCGTAGAAATTATTTTTAAAAATGACAATCAATATTTGTACTTCATGCTAAACTTTAAAGAAAAGGATCTTAATTTCACTTAATCCATCCACAACTTATAACTATTTCGGAAGCAGTTCCACATAAATATGAAGAAATAACATAAAGCCTGTGCAAAGAAAAGCGATATAATCCTTTGAAAAAAGACACACGATTGAGTAAACTTTTTTCAAAGAATAATGCATTGTGAGAAAATGACCTGAACAATAAAAGTCCAATTAACAATCAGGAAACAAGCATAAAAACAAAAATTCATTAAATTCTACAAAGGAGTTTCCTAGATTATCATAAAAAGACCGGTGGAAAAAACGAAGACGAAGTGATTAATTTAAACGTGCTGTTATTCAAATTATTTTTACTTTATTACGCAAAAGACAAACAACTTCACTCAGTCATTTGATGCTGTGCCTATTCAAATGAAATTTTAACACACGGTCATTTCTATCATTAACATAACAAATCGCTCCTCTAGTTCCTTTGTTCCGTGGCTCTTAAGCGGGAAAAAAGATCTGCTCTTAGCAGCCAATACCATCCTTCCCAAATAATTCAGGGATATAAAAAATAAATCCTTAAGGAACTAGAAGGGACGGAAAAAAACCAAAATGGCCGATAATTAGCTGGGTTTTCGAATTATATTCTTCTTTTTCTTTGAAGGTAATTGTAATTAACGATTTTCTTATGCACAATATGATTGTGCGCCGAATGTTCCCCTGGAAAAAATGTCCTTTATTGCTTAAGGTTCTTAATGTAAGGTTTTTATTCTTTTGAGTGGAGGTCGCTTAAAAACAAATAGCGGGTTGTAATAAAAGATGCGTTGTATCTCTGATAACGATTTTTTGCCGATTGATTGATTGTAAGTATATAATTTCTTAAGTATCGATAAAAATCATGCTGATAAAAGCGTGTAAAAAGTGTACTTAAAAGATTCCCGTTTTGGGGAATCTTCTGTTTGATATTTAAGCCCATCTATGCAGTCTTCTTATTATTTTATTAATAGAATAAAATGTTTTCTACAGTCAAAGAAAGTATTTTGATGGAATGGAATTTTATTTTTTAAAATTTTAAATCTCGTTTGATATAAAAGCTTTTTCATTCCATTGTTTTAATTACAGAATAAATTATTAGTTAGCGTATGTTAAATTACCAGTTAGCTTAATGTGATTTTTTTTAGAACACACACACATTTTGGAATTTAGTTTTTGATATAACTTTATTTGTTTATTGAAAATAATTACTTCAAAGCGATATTTATTTAATACCTTACGAAATAATTATGTTGAGCAATATTATTTCTTTTAATAAACGTATGCACGGGGCAAAATTATGAGCACAGTTGAGGGAGCTTGAAATTGATGAAATACGTATTTTTTAAAAAAATCAATTTCTTAAATAATAAATATAATTTCGCAACATGGGAGATTAATTTTATAAGCCAGGAAAAATATAAATATTTAATTTTAACAACTTTTTTGTAAACAGCACTCTGTCCAATGTTTGCAAATATTTTATATAAATAGTTTTTTGCTCCTTAGAACTAAATTTTGAATTAAAGTATTATTTTCACCTTCAAGTATTTGATACAAAGGCTGAAAAATTTCAATATTTCAAAACATTAGACAATTTTATCACAGTTAAACGGTATTTTAAATTTACTTTTTAAGCATTAAAAGCCTATATTTTATGTAAGTGAAAAATTAGTTTCATAACTGTTTTACTGATAAGTTTATGTAAAAAAAAATATTCTTGACGTATAATATCTTGTAAATGTTATATGTTGTAACAAAGGGAAAACAAAAAAATATTGTTGAGGTATAATATCTTTTAAATTTTATATGTTGTAACAAAGTGAAAACAATCTAAGTGAAAATTTAAGTGAATAAAATTATATTTCTACTACAATTGAATTGTACTGAAATATATAATTTCTGATAAATGATACGTACTTTATTAAAACATGCGTTTAAAAATGTTGAATAAAATGAAACGAGTAACAAAAACTCTTCGAAACCTAACAGAAATTATTATTGCTTCTGCTAAGAATGGCATGATTATTTAAATTATAAAAATTAAAATAGTTTAAATGTAACAATTTAACAGATCGACAAAATAGTTTATCTGTCTATCGAAGCCTTTTGTCAGATTTCTTGTTTTAAATATTTGATTAAGTTTAAAATTCTAAAATATTTCCTGAATTTTTGAATTTGAAAGTTTTGCTATTTCTGTTGAATAGATTTATTTGTTTCCTATCTTCAGAATTCTGAATTTTCTCCAAATTTCATATAATTTTCTTTCAGATTATACATTTGTTAGCCTCCAGACACAATAAATTTGCAATATTTAAAATTCGAAAATATTTCCTGAATTTTTGGCTTAAGAATATTTGAATTTGAAAGTTTTGTTATTTCTGTTCAATAGTTTTGTTACCCTACTTTCGAATTCTGAATTTTCTCGAAATTTCATATTATTTTATTTTCAGATTATAAATTTGTTAGCCTCCAGACACAATAAATTTGCAATATTTAAAATTCTAAAATATTCCCTGAATTTTTGGCTTAAGGATATTTGAATTTGAAAGTTTTGCTATTTCTCTTGAATAGTTTTATTTGCTTCTCCTTTTGAATTCTGAATTTTCTTCAAATTTCATATTATTATATTTGCAAATTATACATTTGTTAGCCTCCAGACACAGTAAGTTTCGCAATTATTCAGAAGTCTTTCTACCGTTAATGAAAAATCACTTAATTTGATTTAAATAGAGCAAAGTGAAAAACTAAGACAAGATGACAGAATGTGATTTTGCACTTTGTCAAGAACCACGCAAAGCAGATTCAAACAGGATTTTTTTTCACTTGAAGGGCCTTTACTGATTTGTAATAATTTCTTTATTTCAATTTTTTTCCAATATGTTTTTATACTTTAATTTATTTTAATTTCTCTTGCTAATTTTAGTATTTAATTTGTTTTAAGACGTTCTCTTAAATCCTTTTTATAAGCTTTTATTCAATTTGAGTGTCTTGTCCACAAATTTTGATTTTCTTACCCACTTCCAATCGAGCTACAGCTTTGAAATTTAGCAAAGTGGTGGGGTTCCGGAGACAATACAATATTATGCAAAAAAAATTGCAATCTATACCTATTTTAAACCTAATAAAATATTAAAATTTAGCTCTATATTTGGGCGATAAAGTTTGGAAGGTGGTAACCTCACGTTACGTATTGTTGTAAATACTTCCGGCGCTGCACCAATGAATGACACAGCTCGTGTTTCTACGCGTCTTGGGTTTACTTTCTATTAGAATTCGCCAACAACTCAAAGAATTTTATTAATGATATTAAAAAGATGAATGAATTTGCACATGGCTGCCCTTCGTGGCTCGTAACACATCGAGACGAAATTCGATTTCCCTCCAAGTGTTCTCCAGCATATGTGGGGTAACATTTTGGATCGCAGTAACAATTCTGCGCTTCAGTTCATCAAAGGAGGGCACAGGGGCCTTGTACACAATGTTCTTGACAATCTCGTCTAGTTGATTTTCGTGGATTGCGAGTAAACGTTTCTTGGATGCGATCAACATTTTCCTGCGAAGTGCTCGGTCTTCCCGCTCCCTTTCGGTGTAGAACGCTACCAGTTTCCTGAAATTGTGTTAACCAGCGTCTGATAGAATTATCCGAAGGAGGATCTTTCTTGTACGTGGTCCTGAAGCGACGTTGAGTAGTTATGACTGATTTAGTTTCGAAAATCAAACAATACACACATTGCCTTTTCTTGCACGGTCGCCATTTTTATATATGATGTCATAATTACCCAGACTGCAAATGCGATAAGATCGCATTGTTGCCACGTAAAATTCTTTGAGTTGTAATTTACGAATACGTAATCGGTTTTTGCGTAATATTTTTTATTCGAAAGTTATGAGGTACGGAAACCCCGACAATAATTAATGAACACCCTGTATATTTTTTTACTTCGTGTGCGCCAAACGTTTCTCCTTTCTCGATTCTCTTTTTTTCTATTACATTGTTGATAATAATTGTAAGTTATCGCGTAATATATTACGGATTTATATTTCAGAAAGTTAATGTCATTAAATCATTTTAAAAATGTAATTGTACATATGTATATAATAATTTTAATATGTGTTTTATATTGGAGAATTCAATAAAGGAATTTGGTTTACTATGCTTAACATGTCGTGTGTATTCGCGTCAGCAGTCACTAAAAAGTAGAAAATAAAATAAATAAAATAAAAGTTAAGGTATAAGCTTTTATTCAAAATACACTTTAAATGAGAAAATACGTTTACACATTATAATTTCTTCAAAATGAGCTCAAAAGTAAAAAACTATTTTTCTGATTACAATAAAATGCATGGTTCGAATAAAAGCGTGGATTCCTTATATAGCACCTCACATGCTGTGTATATTTCCTTAAACAAATGGAATATTCCTACAAGGTAAAGGCGTCCACGCTTTTATTCGAACCATGCATTTTATTGTAATCAGAAAAATAGTTTTTTACTTTAGAGCTCATTTTGACAAAATTACAATGTGTGAACGTATTTTCTCATTTAAAGTGCATTTTGAATAAAAGCTTATACCTTAAATTCTTTTTATTTATTTTATTCCTTGTTCCCTTTCCAAAATGCTTTGTTGATAATAAATTATTGAAAGGATATTGAACAATGAGCACTGAAAGTTTCACAAGTGTTACTCTAGCTAGTATTTATTATATTCCTTGTTCTCTTTCCAAAATGCTTTGTTGATAATAAATTATTGAAAGGACATTGAACAATGAACACTAAAAGCAACCCGTTTCACAAGTGATGCTCTAGCTAGTATTGTGCTAAACCCATTTATTATCTCATTTTCATCAAGAGAAAACTAATAGTATTGGAAAACAATATTTCAGCGAAATATTTTAATCTGTACGGAATTCCAAAATTCCTTATAAATTATTTTTGAATCAGGTTTTATAACATTTTTCTTATACAAATAACTCAATAAAAGCATATAACGTAAAATTCATAATTCCGCAAAGTTTGAATCTTACTGTTTTTAAACGATTTTACTAAGTTCGACATGTTTCATGTTTGTATGTAAATTTGGAATTTTGTGATCGATTTTTCACTCACTTCTTAATGCACTAGAGTTCTGAAATTTTGTATATTTTTTGGGTCTTGATGACAATGCAATATTTTAATAATTTTAGAGCTCTCAATTATCAATTTTAAGAAAATCGAAAAATTACGTTTGCACTAAGTAGGTTTCAGGGGCTCCATCTATAGTATTTTTGAGAACTAAAATATTATTATTTTCATTTTTTCAATGCATTGTTAAAAGCGTTTTTTTTTAGATTTTTTTTATATTTATTACTTATTCTATTCTGAAATCTATCCAGATTTGAGATCAGTTTGTTCTCTTCCCCATTAAATATTTAATTTCATTGCATTCAATCCTAAAAATGACGCTCACCATTATGGTGCTTAACAAACCTATCTAGTATTGTATTCAAACTAAAAGGCTGTTTATGTTTTAAAACTCGCAAAGTTTGTTTGTTTTTTCATCCAAGTTCCAAATATTTTGAAATTTATCGTCCCGGTCACATTCAGGATAGGTTTTTTCGGAAATGTCTTGAAACTTTATTCATACTGTATTATAAAATTGCTTAAATTGCTTCAAATATTATAATTATTTTCTTGATGGTTCAACGTAAAAATCGCATCTCAATCACTTTTTACAATTTGTAGACTACAGTAATTATTAGTAGTATATTTACATATAAATAGCAATTTATTTCCTTTCTTATATTTTTGTATACAGCGGTTAAAGCAATAAAAATAAAATTTGACCAATTATTCTTTTACAGAAAAGTAAACAAATCACACTTAATTGGTAGATAATAGCTTAAAAACACTTACAATTTTTCGCAAGCATAAAAATTTAAAATGTAACTTTTACAATTTACTTTCTGTTTAAAGTTTGATAGTTTAAATTACAAGAATTTTTATCTCTTATTTAATTTTAATTTATAACTTAGTTAAGGATTTTTTTTATATAAATAAAGATCAGAACTCAATATTTTTAAGCAGTTTCCATGTCAGTAAGAGCAATAAGGACTGAATATGCTAATTTCATTATTCTGATCGCTTTGAAATTTTCGAGACCTGGTTTGCGAATATTTCAAATGCTGCATTGATTCTATTTATTGCTCTAATCAAGAATGGTTTATTCGTCTCAACGTTTCGAATTATGCTGGTGTGCAACCATTATTTCGTTTTTCAGTGCTTAATTTATTCCTGAAAGTTTGCCGTTTGGCAGCCCAAACTGCTCTCAATGAAAATTTAAAACAACTCCAGCTCGTTTGTTTAAACGAATTGTTAATGTTTTAACATTGTTAAAGATTTTAGGATAATATATAAATAAAGATCAGAACTCAATATCTTTAAGCAGTTTCTATATCAGTGAGAGAAATAAGGGCTCAATTTGCTAATTTCATTATTCAGATCACTTTGAAATTTTCGAGACCTCGTTTGCGAGTATTTGAAGTGCTGCATTGATTCTATTCATTGCTCTAATCAAAAATTGTTTTTTCGGTTCAACGTTTCGAATTATACTGGTGTGCAACCATTATTTCTTTTTTTAAGTGCTTAATTTATTCCTCAAAATTTGCCGTTTGGCAGCCCAAACAGCTCTCAATGAAACTGCATGTTTAAATGAATTCTTAAAGATTCAACATTTGTAAAGATTTTAGGCTGATATATAAATAAAGATCAGAAATCAATATCTTTAACCAGTTTCCATATCAGTAAGAGCAATAAGGGCTCAATATGCTAATTTCATTCTTCTGATCGCTTTGAAATTTTCGAGACCTCCTTTGCTAATATTTCAAACGCTACATTGATTCGATTCATTGCTCTATTCAAGAATTGTTTATACGGTTCAACGTTTCGAATTATGCTGGTGTGCAACCATTATTTCTTTTTTGGGTGCTTAATTTATTCCTCAAAATTTGCCGTTTGGCAGCCCAAACAGCTAGCTCTCAATGAAAATTTGAAACTCGAGCTTGTTTGTTTAAATGAATTGTTAATGTTTTAACATTTTCAAAAATTTTCTCTTTTGTTCCATGTTTCGGAACTTCATTGTATTTACATTTCAGAAATGTTTTTCTTCCTTTAAATATACACGAATGTACTACATTGTATCGGTTCTGTTCGTAAAACAATCTTTGAGGAAATGCATTGTTTGAAAGGAAAGCTCATTTGCAGGAAGATCTGAAAAATTCTCTATTATTATGCTTAACTGAACTCTTCTTGGTGTTTGTAAAAGTAATTTTTATATTTATTTTAAATAATTCAGAATGAAAATAACATTCTTTGTCATAATTCTTCTCATGCGCTTTTTTGACATACAAATAGTTACAAAAGACATTAATATTTCTAATTAAATTTCGACAGATCCAACGAAGGGTATTTATTTCTAAATATAATATAAATATTTGAAACTCCATTTTCAGTATTAAAGTTAAGTGATATTTTTGTTTAGATCTTACATGTATTATTTAAGCTTTAATGTATTTTTAGAAATTTTATTTTTTTGCTTTGTGTTATTAAAAGTATATTTCAGCTTCTTTTACAGGAAACTATGAATAAAAATTTCTTTTAAATGTAAATGTTCCAGGGATGAGTAAATAAATACGATGCAAATCAATTGAAAAGGACATAATGTTCTAAGAATAACTGATTATAAATGTAAAATTTTTATTGATTTTGTACATTTATAGAAAAAAATACTTAGCTTGCTTATTTATTCATGGACATTGGCTTAGGAGGGAAAAGGGGAAATGGAGTATAGATGCCCCAGATTCTAGTTTTAGGGGGCACCGTGGAGTGAAAACATTACTGAGTTTGTGAAAATGAAGATGGGCTTAAAAATATCCAATTCAGGCGCTATCTACGTTTGCTAAGCCACTGATGACCACTTGGGGTTCAAAAAAAATCACATTGTTAAGAGCATCGAATGCCGCTACCCAGCAATGTTAGTCTTAAGATTTGGAAGAGAGTTCTACAGGGATATGTATGGGAACGCCGGAGGAATGAAGCCATTGACCCACGACCTTGGCGAAAAACTTGGCGACCATTTTGGCAACTTGGCGACAAATTGTAAGATCCAAAAACTACTAGAATTTTCTATATATCTATTAGGGTCCGAGATCCGGATTTATCCAGATAATTCCATGTGACGCCATGGACTGTCGGGGAGTCTATAAACAGACCGTGCTCAGATCGCAGAGAATTGTGTGTTGATCGACTGAGATCGCCTCTGGACTGCGAACGTCTTTGGAATCTCTCTTTGGAGTTTTATCCACTCTGGGAGCTAGTAAACTGTTAGATGCCGAGCGGTATTGAAAGTGCTGTTCTTATTAGTGAATTGCTTATTCGAAAATAAAGCGTGATTTTCCGTTATACTGCTTGTTGGACTGTTTTCACGTACACCCACAGGACTATTTTTGTTACAATATTGTTCCCCGGGCACCACTTACTCTTCCTACGCCTCTAGCCTCGTGTTATGGCCAGAGCCTTTGTAAGACCGGTCAGAGGGGCCAGTTATTAAAACATTAATGCGTTTACTTTACTTTTTCAATTCAAATACGATGAGGGGACGAAAAAATACCCAGCCACGGGCAGTGTTCACACAATCTAAGCCATTGATGATGACTGGGGAAGCGAAAAAATCAAATTGTTCCCCTGGCGCCACTTACTCTTACTAGGCCTCTGTCCTCGTGTTATGGCCAGAGCCATTGTATGACCATTCAGAGGCGCCAGTTGTTGAAACATTAATGCGTTTACGTAACAATTTCAATTCAAACACGATGAGGGGGCGAAAAAATACCCAGCCACGGGCACTGTTTACACAAGCTAAACCATTGAAGATGACAGGGGAAGCGAAACAATCAAATTGTTCCCCTGGTGCCGCTGTTCATGAATCAGTCGCGATTGTTGTAATTTGTCAAATTAGCATACGAATTTGGGCTATGAGTATTTAGGTCAAAGTGTCGATAAAATGCAAATATTATATTAAAATGCGGGTTTTGACACATAAACAAGGAAATGCTTCTTACTTTAAAAATTTTTCGAAGATGGGATCGAAACTCTCTGTTAACCGATTGTTAGGTTTATCTTGTCAACTACTGTCTCCCCGGGGGCATCGCGAGCACACTGATGGGTTGCTGAAAGATAAGTAAGCAGGAACTCGCTTTCCCGGGGGTATAATAATGGTGGGGGTTGTGTTATCTCCCTCCATCGATAGTATATACCTTCTTCGGGAGGGGTCGAGCCGTGGCCAGGTGATTGGCTAATAGGACTCCGGCCTCAGTACTCAAATTGTCGTAGCGACCACTGTCATTCAGGATCCCGGATTCTTAGGCAGGGCGGTTTGCGGTTACCAACTATAGGCCGAATAGCAGAAAACTAGCTTTTCAAATGTGTAGTGATGAAATTTGACGTGAGAATGAGGTAATCTGTATGGTAATTAAAGAGATTTATATTACCTACGAGGGGATCTATGATCTATGATCTTTCCATCATATGAAACAAATTATTTAGTTATATGAAAACGTTTTTATTTCTAAAAGATCTAAGGGGATGCAATGTTGGTTCTCTACTATTTACTGAGAATTCAGTGCGAATCTTTCTGCAAGAAAAATAAATATGACGACATAATACTGCGTGCTGTTAGGCGACAGATAAAACACCCATTTGCGTTAGTTACCGGACCTTTAATGATGTGCATGAAAATAAACCTTAACCCTCTGAGCGCGCAATAAGTTTGAACTTTTATATATCGGGTTAGAAAACTTAGCTTTTAAAACGAATGAACTCTTTTTTGTACTTAATTATATCTCTGAAATCTTAAGAATAATTTATCCATGACTTTTTAAGAAAACAAATATATAAATACGAGATATCTGCCTTTGAAATCACAGAAGAAAAACAATAGTTTACTTATTTGAAAATAAAATTTATTTTTATTTTTGAAATAAAATTTATAAAATACACTAGTGTAAGGTATTCGAATAATTAATATCATCGCTTAACCAGCAAGAACAACTATTGCAAACTTTTTGAAATATCAACGAGAAAGAAAATTCACAATTTTTCTCAGCCAATATCGAATATTTCTTAATTTTTCTCACATATAGTAAGGACGTACGGTCTCATGTTTATATCAGATGTTAAATAAAGAAAGAAATGTTCTTCATTGGCTGAGAAAATTTCAGGATTTTTCTTCTGAAATTTCAAAAAATTGAAATAGGTGGTGTCGCTGGTTAAGCGTCGACATCATTCTAATAAAGAATATTGAATTGTTTATTCTTACATAATCACACAGTCTTAAAGTTTTTTAAAAATATATTTAATAGGATCACATATTTTTAAACAGCTGAGCCACAAATAAAACAGACATAATGTTATCACACAGAAGACACGCGGATTCAGATGATTAAAATAACAATTTATCCTCATCCTAATTTCCTTTAATTGAAACAGAACTATAATATAAACTGTTATGTTAACACGAGGTGGTGATTTTCCTTGACATTTATGGTTACAAATTATAATGCCCATTTTCTGAGAATGCATTGTTCGAGTTGGTAATTGCAATATTTCACGTCATATTTAAATTATATTCAGAGAAGGCTGATCACTCCTTTTCTGTTTCAAAGAATAAAGT
>BGPR01005099.1:0-22132 GCA_013235015.1 Araneus ventricosus
TTTATATATATATATATTTGATATATATATATATATATATATATATCAAAACCAACATATAAACACAAGATAAAAACTCAAAAACAGTATATATTAATACTTAATTTTAAGATTAATATTTGTATATATTTAAAATATAACACAAGTTTAGATTAATTGAAATATTTAACTATATATATATATATAATATAAATCCAAATACAACTTGTATATAATCATACAGAAAGAAAGTAAAAAAAACATACCAAGAATCAAACTGTATACTAAAAAGCATTATTGGAACAATACATCAATTTTAAATAAAATCCAAAAAATTGAATATACTAAAGATACCATGAACAAAAAATCAAGTTTAAGAATTTATATGTCAACAAGTAAAAAAAACTCTATTGTTATTAAAAGTATTGAAATAGGCAAACCAAGTAAATGGAGTTTTCAACAATTAATATAGCAGCTAGGCTGTGGACAAGCTTTAGCCAGGTTAAATTAATTTTGCTGTACAAACCATCCTTGTCACTATTGTTGTTGAAAAAACAAACAGGGTAATTTACCCTAAAATGAAAGAATTTAGAAAGAAAAGTCTTATACTAACCATAACAATAAAACATAGCTGTATAGAAACGACTAAAATTCAGGATAAAAATATGTAATATAACATTATATTGCACTATGATATTGCACTAAAGGCAGTAAATATATAATTCAATAAAATACCCATACTTTTAATTAAACATTAACTAATCAGTGTCTCCTCTTATTTTTACCAGAATTCATCTCTCTCAATATAACGCGCCATTCACAGTGACATCACATGTTGCCACAACCAAAATTCTTACCATGAAACAGTATAATTGACCAAATAATATAATTAATTTTTGATATCAAGAATTATTAAGATACGTATTTTAAAATTCTCAAAACCATTTTAAAAATGTAATACGGTTATTTATCTAGATAATATTTGAAAATTGATAAAAATGTATATTTAAAAGGAAACTTTTACATGGAAGATCCTGGCGCCATCTATGTAATAAATCTTAAACCAGTAACTCAGTATCCAAATTTGAATAAAATTACACTTTACGAGTAGAATATGTGAAAACACTATCTCACTATCAAAGAAATAAAAATATTCCTTTAAAAACCAATATGAATGTTTTATTCTAAATGACCTAAATATTTCTTATCTATATATACTCTTAGAAGACCTATAGGCATTCCATAATCCAGTGCAAAGGAATAAAAAAATTTTATGTTCTTAATTCTAATATCAATGTCAGTTACTAAATTATTATTTCTAATTATATAATTTTTTGCTAAATTCTTGAATACAGAAATGCTAAGATTACTATTCCAAAAAGGGAATTTATCAATTTGAAAATTAAATGCATTTCTTTTATCAAAGATATTTGTTACCAATTTATTATCTATGATTTTAATATATAGATCTAAAAATTCTGCAGCTAATTCATTGTCATTAGTTTTTATAAGTTTTAAATATTCAGGATAGAAGTCAATATGATAATATAGAAGTCAATATATATATATATATATAATCAGTTCCACCTTTATGTAATTTTAAACTAATTTTCATCTGTTCGACATCAAGTAACTATAAGCTATTTCGTAAAAACTTTAAACGAAAACCTTACCAAGTCTAAAAAGCAAGGAATTTGAATGGAAAATATAATAGTTATATAATAATAATAGTTATTTTTCTACATAGTCAATTTGATAATCAATGTAATAAAAAACCTTGTTTTCAAAGCACATTGCTTAAAGTGATAGCATGAAGCAGAAATTTCCTACAATGAAAGGAATCAAGAAGAAAAAGAAAGTAAGAACGTATAATAACGAGTTTCTAAATATTACATTTTTCCACATCAAGCAATTCTAAAATAAAGCAATATATTAAAGCTCTTTCGGTTAATATTTCTTAGAATTTCCTTATATTTATTTGTATTCCATCATCAATAAATTGAAATCCTTTCCTTGGATATAAAGTTAAAAATATAAAAGGAAAACTTTCAGACTCATCTGGTTACATAGAAGCAAATAGATACTAAATTTAAATTACATTAATTTCTCGCTCAAGCAAGCACAGTGCAATTCCAAATTCAGCTACAAATCCTATTAATAAGACCTTCCTCTGAAGTTCAAATATTCCTGCATTATGTATCATCCAATTTGTCGAGAATGAATTATTTATATTGAAAGGAATTACTTTTGTAACAGAATCTGTTTGTGTTTTTCATTTGAACTGCTGCGCAAAGAAATTCTGATATAAGAAATAAATGTAAATTCATTTTAAATCCCTTCCCATTTGAAAACAAAGAAAACTGCGCTGAATAAATTAATTCACCCCTTTAAAATCTCGGTTGGTAATTAAACATGAAATTAATATTAAATAAAAATATTAAAGGGAATAATTGCTTAAAAGAACGCACGGTAAGCAATTATTAATTTTAAGCATAGTTGTTATTGTTGTAAAAATTTAATGAAATAATTAGTTCGAATGCTTAATTACGACTTACGAAATGAGTTGTTTGTGAAGTTCATTATTCAACCCAGTAGAAATTTTGAATGGATGGCGTTCGAAATGCTGTTTACAAGTTTGCTGGAATCGTAATTTAAATTTAATTTCTGAAGCACTTTCAATGATTTACAAAGATGTAAGTATACTGAAGTGAAAATAAAATTTATTGTTATAGAAGTTTATGAGGTTATTTGGCATTGTTTTATTTTTGAAGATGCATTTTTAAAGCAAAATGTTATTCAAATTTTAGTAGAATTTAATTATTTACAATGTGATTTTAATTTATACTTTTTTATTTATATGAAGGGTCTCAAATGATATGTAAACCAATTCTAATTAAAAATCTACTTAAGTGAAGAGGTATCTTTCATTTTAATAGAATAAAGTATTTTATTCAATGCACAAGATTATCCAGATACGCAATATTTGCATGTTAACGCGTTCAGTTTCAAATATAATCTTGGTTACGATATTTATTACAAAATTTAATATATGACATTATTAATCAATTTTTGGAAACATTGTAGATATATTTATGATATGACTTTTCAGCTGTTCTAATATATTCAGCAGTATTTAAGATAAATTAATTATTTTCGCGTGCAAAAGACACATTATGCGTTACATTTGTCATACAGAATATAAGGCAGTTTTTTTAAAGACCTGATCCGAGTTGCATATAAACCATTTAGTCCAGTTGCATATGGCATTGATTCGATTTACCTATAAACCATTTACTCCAGATGCATATGAAATTGATTCGAGATGCATATGACATTGATTCGAGTTGCATATAAACCATTGATTCGAGTTGCATATGAAATTGATTCGAGTTGCATATAAACCATTTACTCCATTTGCATACGAAATTGTTTCGAGTTCTATATAAACCATTGATTCGAGTTGCTTACAAACCATTTACTCCTGTTGCATATGGCATTGATTCGAGTTGCAAATAAACCATTGAGTATAATAACCATTACATATGACATTGATTCAAGTTACATATAAACCATTTATGCTAGTTACTCCGTGACGCGTAAATGTTTGACGTGGCAAACGAAACAATACACGACGCTCTAACATCTAACTGTAAGTTGTTTTACGCCGTGCTATGAAGTCATGACTAATCCTCCTGAGAAATGTGCTTTGGATTAATTATGTATATATATCTTATGTGTATCACTTGAGGATCAATATCATAAAGTTATGGAATGGGTTATCATTTGCAGTTGGCTTAATGCACATTTGTTTAATTATATGAAATTAATTATTGTCGTGCGTTTTTATAAGTTTACCGTTATTTTTTTCTTAACACTTATAAAGTTATTTAATCAAAAATTTTACCTATTTTGTAATTACGTTAATAATACAGATGTGTTACTTTAATAATACTGACAAGTAAAATTCGTTTATTCAGGTTAGGTTAGGTTAGGGTATATTAACGTCCCGTTTTGAAGCAATACGAGGGCTATTTAGGGACGGACCTCGTAATTTTGAACCGCGGTCAGATGACGAGGACGACACCTGAGCTGGCACCCCCCTCTCCAAACTTCCGCGCCACACCAACGGGAGGACGTTTGGCCACTACTTATGATTTAGCGTGCAGCGGGCCCCATACACGGCGGATCTTCAGTGGAATCGGGTATCGAACCTGCGACCTTCCGGTCCTTAGGGCGAGACCTTACCACTAGGCCACCGCGGCCTCTCGTTTATTCAGGAGACACTAGAGCAGCTTCTATGGCTCCAAACCAAACAAAATTTCACTATACTGTAGTACAAGTGATGTAGTACAGTATTTAATACAGTCATGCAATTGCTGGACTGAAATTGATTGTTTAACTTGAGTGTATGTATACGTATAAACTCAAGTTAAACAATCAATTTCAGTCCAACAATTGCATGAATAGTTCCAGAGATTATATGAATTGTAGCCTATGTATAAGTTACGAGAAATCTGGATATATTAATCACTTATAAATACAAAAAAAGCCCTTTTAAAGGGAAATACGACTGTTAAAGCTCTAAAATTTTCGATTTTATGAAAAATATATATAATATTTCCCTGTCTGTTATGAACAATTTGAAACAATCCTCGTTAAAAAAATGACCATCATTATGTAAGTTATGAAGGAAAATGTATCACCTCTTTAACGTAAACATTGAGTATGGCCATATCTTTAAAGCGCTATATCTCAAAATGTGTTTTTTCATATTGCGCGCACGATATCTCAAGAACTATTCAATATATTTACATAACATTTTTACCGAATTTGTATTTTAATATGTTCTACAAATTGAACTACATTTTTGTACACATTTCTCCAAAGAAGATTTTTGGGGAGGGTTAGAAAAGTTGAAATTTTAATTATTTTTAACATTTTTATTTTAAATTGGTATATAAAATAGAAATTAAATTTAAATGTTAATAAACGTGGTTCAGTTTCTTAAACAGACTGTTTGGATTACTTATATACCAAAAATATTGTGTTTAGTAAGTATTTTATCTGTAATCTATCTATTTTTTGATTACTATCTCATTTTTTCTCCAAAAATTATACCCATATTCATTACTCTCTCAAATAAATACATACCAATATGAATATTTGAAAATATGTGTTCTGTAAGAGAAAGAACAGATTTTTTCTAGAAAAAAAGTGTGTTTGTGATTTGTTTTGTATCACAGATATAATGTATCGAATTTCGCAGTTTTCCACCATTGTTAGGTTTAAGGAGTCGTATGTCCCCCTAACTTCAACAATAAACGGTCCAGTTTTCTGTTCAAAGAATGTATATATTGAAGATACATTTAAGGACATTTTTTAAGAAAAAAACAGCTTCCATTGTTGCTTTCTGGAGTGAAGAAACACCGCTTATCGACTGTCCAATAATTCGATTTTAACACTAAGCAAATAGTTACAAAGAATATATGTCTGAATATTATTTCATTTATATTATTATATTTTTATATCAATCACTGAGAGTATTCTCATTAGCATAAGAATTCAGCTCATGAATATTGTTTCATATCAATATAATCACTTTGTCATAAAGTTAATGGATAAAAATTTGAAATTACCTATAACCACGACTTCCGTAAGAAAAGAGCAAAGAAAAAGAAAAATTAAAAAAGAAAAGGTGAGTGTTTTTCTTTTTCAGGGAAATAAAAAATTATTATTGCTATGCTAATAATTTTGCAAAACGGTACAAAAAAGTTTATAGTTAAAAAATAACAGAATTCTTTATTAATATGCAATCAGCCATTTTTTAAACTCTTCGTGAAAGCGTTTGTTTCTTTCTTTACCGCTTTTCTGCATCTTCTTATTTTTTATCTTATCTCTTAGTATAAAAAAATGATTATCGCGTTCAGTTAAATGAAACAGAAAATATTCCTGTTGCATTATTAAAATGGACACAAGTGTGAAATTTGATTAAGATAAGGCGGTATTACTTCCTCGCATACAGATTTTTAACGGCCTACTACGGAAACTAAATCAAGCTAAGAGCTTTCGTGAGTATCAAACAGCTTCTTGCTGGCAAGAAAGATGCGAAAGCTGGCAAGTTGTATAGGCAATCATTATTATCATTCCTTTCACTCAGTCAATTACCTTTTGGATTTGTTGAATTCCAAATATCTAATTTTTTTTCTTTCAATGAGCTTAGACCAAAATTTATTATGTGATATTTATTTCAGATACTTTACATAGTGAAATATTAATAAAGAATTTTTTATCATACTAATGGATGAAAATAGAATTTATTTATTTATTACCCCCGGTATAAATAAGTGGGGGGGGGGTACCATAGCGGAGCGTTTTAACGGCCGGTGGGGAAAAATACAAAAAAAAATGTGTTACATTGCATTAACATTAAAAAATTCAAAACAAACACGAATTAAAAATACAATCCGAAAAAATATTAATGTATATAATATAGACATATATTCATACAATGTGAAATACAGTGGAAAATATTGATTTTTCGTGGAGGAATCACAGCAAAAAAAAAAAAGCTCAAAATGTAACTGTAAGTCGATAGAACATGAAACTCTTAATCGAATATATTTATAAATACAGAGAAAGCTCAAAAATATTTTCAGAACTAAATTATCATTTAATCATTTAATTGATTTAAAATTAGTTCGAATGTTGCCATTATGTTAAATTTAAGGAAAATCGTATTCAATAGTCCAAGATATTAATAAAAATAAATTATAAACTAAAAAATCAGAATTAGAAATACTTAAAATAAAGAAAAATGCTGATTTATAATACACTAACAAAATTGTGTTTTTAAGAACTTTTTTATTAAATGCATTGATTTATTCATTTGGAAAAGTTCAAAATTTCGTTAAGTAAATTTGATCAAGCTAAGCTATAAATATCTAATACTTACAAAGAAATTAAAGGAAATTTAAACTTTATTCAGGTATTTGATTTGGAAATTAACATAAATATTTAGAGAAATTCTAATAATTGTATTACAATCTCTTAAATAAAATTACAGTTTCTCTTATACGAAAGAAATCAGTAACTCGTATTTATCCTTATCCTTTTCTTCAAAAAAATGCTCGATTTCCTTTATAAACGATTCATTTCCTTTCTATGTGAAAATATCATTAATCATCTCGGAAAATAATTCAACAAGTATCGTGCGTTTTATTAATATGTTGAAATATTTAAGCTGTTTTCCACGCTGTCAATAAAATAACATCCATTTTCCCTATCCGAATTCTTATTAAACTATAAAAATAAATTTTCTTTTTCTGTTTCCGAAAAGCTAAAGAAATAAGGCGTGAAAGAGATATCAGTTTGTAATAAACGAGGCAAGATTTAAAATCGCTTAATATTCATATACTATATAATTAAAATAAATTTAATTAAATGCAATGCTAAATCGAAGTATAAATAATACATTCCTCTCTTCGTTTCTTACACATAACGAAAAAAATACTTTCTCTAATCTATTTGTAGCCTTGCTAAAGTGATACGACACCTTGTTCTAAATGGGTTTTATGAGTTCGTTTCTGGTTATGTATGTGTGACAGAAAAGAATTATTTCACCTTCTAATATTCATAAAATATTTTCCTTTTCCATAAAATTCTTCTGCACTAAATAATTTTGGAAATAATGTATTTTGGTTCATTTAATTCTATGCGTAAATGATATTACATAGAGGTTTTATAGATGCGGCTAGTTATATTTATGTTCTGTACAGAGCATCCCTGGGAAATGTGAACGATAATCATTTGGAAATCATTCTGAACTAAATCAACTGGAAGTTTTTATTTTGAACTATGTTTTTATTTCGTAAATTTTATATTTAGTAAAAAATGTATATACGCTCTGAAAAAGTGAATGTGATAAGATATTTTGAATATTACGTTACCAAAATTTTACGTTTATAAAACTTTTATAAATTTAGATACAGAATTCTGTATTCACAATATTGGCCAATACTTCCCAAAATATTTTACAATATTGTTGCGTTACTGGGGTTCGTAAATGTTGGTGACATGGCAGAATTTCTGTAATTACGAATTTTGTTTTCAATAAATATTTCCCCTTAACAACGACGAAGGCCGGTCTGAGGCGGTTGGCTTCTTTTGAGGGGCGGTGATGTTCTGAGATCTCTTCGGAGAAAAGCGCGGTAGGTGGGTCCAATTATCCTTGCCAACCACAGCCCATTTCCGTGCTTAAGGGAAGGTTATAAGAGGGGTTGGAGAGGTGGGGTAAATGACCACCAAGGTTGGGAGAGTCCAATTCATGCCACTTCCTCCCAAAAAGTTCCCGTTTTAAAGGAGCTAGAAGAAAAAAGTCGAATCGGGATTAAAGAGTCAAACCCAGCCACAAAAAGATAACTTTCTTACTCAATGAGACGAAAATTTATGACATATTACAGTCGTTTATTTTAGCAACCAAATATTTCATAGCAGCATTACTGCGAAGATACAGTAGCATAACTTCATTCTAATTAGAATATGAAAAATGGTTGCACAAAATATAGTTGATTCTCATTACAGGCTTAAGTAGGTCCATTGCGTTTTATACTATCACCATTAAAAATATTCATTGTAAGTAGGTTCACACACAAAGTGAACAAACTTACAAATAAGCTTTCCGTCTCTTGGCATACGAGACGAGAAAAAGACATAATCTGGATAAAAGGCGCATTCAAATGGAAGTGGTGGAATTGTTAAATTATGCATTGTTCTGGAATAGTTAAAAGTTCCGTGCTTATTCTGGCGATTATTGCAAAAAGAGATAAAAGCTGCATTTTTCAGTATCTATTTTTTATGTCAGTGTAGCATATTGGAGGGTATTAATATTTAAGAAGCACTGAAGAGTAGCCCTATATAATTCTGAGCTTTGAATCCGAAAACATTAGCTTTGGTGACCAAATGTTTTGTTTTAAATTACGAAGTGAGGAAACCTTAGAGACATCGCTGTATCACGCAGCCTTTTTAGGATCATTCCGTCCTGTCGGATTTATTGTAATTAGCAGAGTATTAGTATGCATGAGTGCATGAATGTTTTTTCTTGATGTGTACAGGCCGAGAGAAGTAATTCATGCTTTTTTCCTTGAATTGTGAAATAGAGAACTTCCTTATGTATAACATTTTCATATATTACTTAAGAGATACATCATCTGAATTAATTAAAGCTGAAAAGTAATACAAATTTGCATTCAAATTTAATCATTTATAAGAATCGTGGCGAATAATTATTTGTTTTAAAGAATGTCTATATCTTCTATATAAGAATTTTAATTTGAAATTGCTATTATGCAATTTTATTTTTACGATTTTAAATAATTTTTTCGAGAATATTACTTATAGTAATGCCTTAGTGGCAAGTGTCTTTTCCAAATCAGGTTAGGCTAATAAATAGAACTTAATTATCATTCTAAAATGGGAAATTATTAATTCATAAACTTTCAAATATGTTTTTCTTTTAGATAATCAAGCATTTGACATCAAATTTATTAAAATATGTTTAAAATGTCTTTTGTTCTCTGAATATGAAATGAATTTAATAGAAGTATCTGTGTTTATTTATATATTTTTCTGCGCTTATATAATAACATAAGCATAAACTATTTCATCTCGTCTTTCAAAATCATATAAGTACTCCACATAATTCGTATGTACAGGGAGGTCAAAAATTATTGAGCCCATTTCAAAAATTGATAAAAAAAACTAATAATGTTACAACTGCGATTTTTTTAAACGAGAAAGCAAATAAAAAAAGTTTTTTCTGATAGGTGGCGTACATATTACGGCAGTCTAAATTTGCTACAGCGAGATATTTCCATACGGAATGGCTATCGATCAGCAGAAGCCTATGCGCCTTTTCAGGTTTCTTTTTTTTATAGTTTTTTTGAATATCTTGAAAACTATTCAGTTTTTTTAATTACAATTAATATAAGAAATTAAAGAGAGTAACACTTCCTACAAATACATGTTTGTTTTTCTTCTGATTTTAATAGTTTCGCAGATAATGGCTCTCGAAAATGGGAGATGTCTAATAATTTACGACCACCTAAACCACTGTAGCGGCTCATTATCTCTCTGAAAAAAACTTTTTAAAACGCGCACTTTTTTTAAAAAAAATGTCAGGAGGCTGTCTTTTCAAACAGCTGCTGATGTTAAAGGCGTAGGACTACTTTTCTCGTAAGTTTTGTTTGTAACTTCTGTTGTTACCTCTTATCTTTAAAATGAGACATTAGTTATGTTTTTAACATATTTAATTACCGAGATATAGAGGATCGCGTCACCAATTCATGCGTATTTTTGCCCAACTTTGCGACTCAGTAGTCGCTGAATTACAATTCCGATTTTAAATTTTTTTTGCAACTTCTGCTGTTACCCTTTGTCTCTAAAATAAGACATTAGTTAAGTTTCTAACATATGTAGTTACCGAGATATACAGGATCTTCCATACCAAGTTTTTTGGCGTGTGAATCAATTTCCTTCCTGAGATCCCAATGGGAGGAACGTAGTCCTACGTTAAAACCGTCGTTGCAACATTATTATATTTTTTATTAATTTTTGAAATAGGTCCAATGTGAAATTAGGTAATGGTTTTTTCTGCGATGTAGATTTTTTAAAGACTTTGCATTTACATTTCTGGTGGAGCCTGTTTTCTTGCGTGCAGTTTATGAAGTTTAGAGGACTCACAAAATGATGTAGAATTTACTTATTTTATGCCATAATCTACTCTGATTATTTAGATATAGTATTGAAATCTTTTTATATTGTCTTGCAACCATTACATTTCTGGTGGAGCCTGCTTTCTTGCGTGCAATTTATCAAGTTTAGAAGACTCACAAAATGATGTAGAATTTACTTATTTTGTGCCATAATCTACTCTGATTATTTAGATATAATATTGAAATCTTATTATATTGTCTTGCAACCTAAAGATTTCTGTTTGTTTACGAAGTGGTTACCCAGATAGCACGTAAGTTTCCAGCAAGTTTGATTTTGACTTGATATTAGCTTGTCATAGCAAATTTGACGCGTCAAATTTGAAGCGAACTTGTAGTAAATTCGCCGTGACAACTAGCGCCACCTTCCTTGTATTGCAAGTCTGCTGCAAGTTCACCGTGACAAATAACGCCACCTCTTTTACAATGCAAATTTGCAAAACAAACTTGATGCAAAGATAGTACAAAGAGATAATTATCTTTGTCTCTGTTTCCTAAAAAAACATCCCATTTTTAAAGCATCTCCTAGACAGCCCTTCTTTTTGTTAATTCAATAAATCAATGATAATTTGTGAAAAAAATAACTTTTTTATAAAAAAAAATTTGAAACATTTTCCATCTTTTTACTAAAAGTTTTTACTTTAAAGAAAACTATATCGCCTTTTTTAAGGTTGAAATTTTAACATTTATAATCTGGTATTTAATTTTGCTATCTGGGTAAATTTAAATGATAGGTTTATTTATATTGCTACCAGTCAGCTGTACAAACGTTTTGGCTTCTGAAGAGCGTATTGGTATGTTTCAAACGAAATTTTTTCGTTTGAATTATTTTTTAGTTGGAGAAAAATTTATACTAATAAAAATATTATTCATGTTTAGTCTATAATTGTCGATAAAAGTTACAAGCAAATAACCTTTTCATTTGCTGAATGTATTAAATGTGCCTTTTCTACACGAATGAAAAAAAAATGTGACCTTTAAATTTCGTGGAATTTTTTTCAGCGTAAATGTTTCAAACGGACATCTATTTCAAAATGCAATTTCAGATTTCTCTAGTTGCGAATTACGTTTGCCGTTTCAAAGTTACACAATTTTTATAATTGTTGTTTGGACGAAAATGTTCAATAAAAGTTATAAGTAAGAAACCTTTTCATTTGTGCACTATATTAAATGAGTGTTTGCTATACGAATAAAAAAAATGTTATATTAAAATTTCGTGCAATTTTTGCAGCGTAAACTTTTCAAACGGACATCTATTTCAAAATGCAATTTCAAAGTGCTTTAGCGCTAATTATGTTTTCCGTTTCCGAGATACACAATTTTGTATTTGTATAACCAAAGCGAAAGGATAGTTAGTGAATGCGAAATTTTTTTTTTCATTAGAGTATAAATTAAACAGTTTGCATAATAAAAATTGTTTGCAGACAGTCACAATCTCCAAATAATGGAAAAAGCTATCTTTACATTGAAATTCACCTTCAAAAACGAGGAAAAGTTCAGTCTTTCTATATTTATTTACGGCAAAAATTCTTCATTTCAAAGTTTCAGCGGCAAATGCAAAACAGATGAAAATAATATATCTTCAATACGCAAAAAATGAATTTCCCTATATTTCTGTTGACATTGTGCTGCGATGCGGGAATAATAATTCAAAATTCAAGCGGCATGCGATTGAATTCTATGCCATCAACTGTCCAGCGGTCCCCAGAAATCTTTCTCCTGTTTCTTTTGTAAGGGTATCTTAATATCCCACGGCGACGATGCAAAGGTGCATTTAATCCTGTGCTGCACAGGGTTGCTTGGCGATGCTAACAAGCTCGCCAAATTCTGAAACATTTTTTTTCAATCCGACTTTCACCATGGCACTATTTGGCTTCAAAAGAATTCACGATGGAGAATGAATGCTCAATAATTTTATTAATTAACTTTTAAAAAGTATTGTTCACCACATTTTACTGGGAAAGGTACACAATTACTTAGATTTCTTGTAAAAGATTTGAGGCTAGCTCTGTGTCCTCCCAAAAAACGTTACCAAAGTATTTTGTGGCGATAATAACTTGCAATCTACATAATTAATTAGATTTCTTGTAAAAGGTATGAGGCTAGCTCTGTATCCTCCCGAAAATAAGTTTACCAAAGTTTTTTTTAGTGTCGATAATAACTTGCAGTCTAGTTTAGCTGTCTAAACACCAGGAGTTGTTCGATTCATTATAAATTCACTGGAAGACATGCGACTGTACATGTAATATCAGACTACTACACACATGTAATGCTAAATTTCCGTGCACATAATGTTAGGACAACTATCTCAATTGGCACACTGCCTATTAACCCTTTGTAAGGCCATTTTTTCTAATGGTGGTAAAATAAAATAACTTAGATATCCAGATTAATTTAAGAAAAGAAATTCATTTTGCTTATGAGATGACATTATTTTTGTTAATTAATTTATTAATTAATAATTAATTACCAAGTGAAGACACTTCGGTATGGTTTGAGATAAGAAATTGGAACATCCAAGTTTTTCTATCGAAAAAATTGGGAAGAATTTACACCATCCTTAAAAATTACATTGAAAAATTGATGAATTTGTCGGAAAGTATATTCCCACGGCCTTAAAAAGAGTTAAAAATTACCGGTCATTATAGCTGCTAGCGCACAATAATGCCATTATGTGTTTGGGCTCTATATTGCTAGTCCCGGGTTTCGAAAAGATGTATTTAAAGCAGGCTATTTAAATCTATCTTCTTGTCTCACATAGACGCGTGCTAAAACCAACCGTGAGAAAAGCAATGAAATAAATTCATCCCAAGTAACAAAACTTTTATTTAACTCTTTTCTCCTGAAGCAAATAAGTCTAATTCTCTTAAATTAAAAAAAAAATCTAATTTTATCCTATGATCGAGGGAAATGGCTAATATATTTTCATTTTCTGAAATATAATAATTTAAACTAGGAAATCAAGATTTAATTTTCCAATTATTATGTTGAGTAAGTAACGCTTTAACAAATTTCAAATGGAAAACGAAAAATCCAACCAAATGCTAATAATGTTTAAGTAGTATAACAGATCATCTAGTATCAAGAGTAGTGTCAAGATTCACATAGTGTAAGAGAAAATTAAGAATGTATAGCAAAGAAAACAAATTCTTTCTGTGTATAACTGGCTCTAAAAGAAGCTATGCAACTCTCTGCGTATTTCCATACAGAATATATAATATTTGCGTATGCATAAGGTGTGTCCAAATGAAAAGAAGTCTTTAGTTGTATCGGCGTTGTATCAAATCCTAGTGGGTTCATGTGCTAGCCGATAGATGGCGTGGTGGTATTCCTAGTTGCACCTGTTTAGTTAACGGCTTCGAATCATTATCCTCATTTCTGGAGAGTTGTTTCCGCAGTTCGTTGCATGATGGATTCCTCCAGATCAGCACAAAGAGCAGTTATCCAATTTCTTCGCGCAGAAGGGGAGCATGCTTCACAAATTTATCGCAGGATGAAAGAGGTGTACGGAGAGCTGTGTCTCGCACGATGCACCAACGGTATTGCAACACGCTGCTGAAGCTCAAACAGACCATCAAGAATAAGCGTAGGGGCAAGTTCTCGAATGGGATAGTGCTTCTCCAGGACAACGCTAGACCGCATGTGGCCAAGAAGACCCTCTAGCTCCTTGAAAAATTTCGATGGGACGTCCTGCAATATCCTCCTTACAGTCCCGATATCTCCCCATGTAACTCCCATATCTTCGGCTCCTTAAAAAATCTCTGAAAGGTCAGAGGTTCACCTGTGACAAGGAAGTGCAGGACACCGTGGAAAACTGGATCCGTCAGCAACCCAGGAGTTTCTACACTGAAGCCATCCACTCCCTTCCTACGTACTGGAATCAGTGTATCAATGTCAATGCGATTATTTATAGTTGTACTCTTCTACATGAACTGTAATTAGAATATTGTCACTAAAATTTCTTAACATATAACTGTAGTCTCCTTTTCATTTGGGTACACCTTATAATTTTGTAATCGAAGTATTCTAAAATTCGCGATTCTTTGTGAAATTTGCCGAAATATTACATAAAAAACATACATGATTATAATATTTAACTTTTCCTGTTGTAATTAGTAATTGCAAATTCTAATTTTTAAAACTTTTAAATTATTTAACATACATTGAATTATAAAATCAAGAAATTGCGTAACTCCAAGAATTAGTTAACTGTCATGAACACTAAAGCACATGTGGGCTCAATAGGCGTGTGAACTAAGCTTTCATGACAGCATTAAATATACCATTAAAAATTACCGTTAGCTTCTTCTGCGTGTCGGTGAAAAAAGTTGACGCTTTTCTGCTAAATTTGGCGAAAACACGGGATTTCATGCGAGGGATATTCAGCCAAATATGGCATGCCTCCTTCTTCAGATCCGAATGATCGACAAGGGAGAAGGGTAAAAGAAATTTCAACCACTCTCTTTCCAACATTTGTTCGCAGAAAATTTCCTGCAAGTTCTTCAATTCAACGTCCAGAAAAAATATGAAAAATGGAAAAATAAATTCCGCATCCTCCTTTTTAATTCAGTTTATATGTTTATTATACAACCACGTTTCTGTTTTGAAAAGTATTTTTAGAGTGTCCAACGATATTTGGAAAAGAAAATCTCCCATATATTCTTCCCAGCAAAGAAGTCGTTTTTTCCTCGTAGGTTTAAGTGTAGGCTATCGTCTCTAATGACCATGTTTACGGAATCCAACCAGGCAAAATGTGAGTTTGTGTACGCAATTTCACTCAGTTGAAGTGCGAAAAATAAACTTTTATTGTAAGAAAAAATAAATTGCAACTCTGCATCACAGAAGAAAGTTTTTGCATTGCTGAAATTCAAAATTATTTGCTCGCGACACTGCACACAGCTAAATACAACTCACTCACCAGGAAAAAGTAAATTAACATGCAGTAAATACAGAAAGAAATTTTTAACATCAAGTTTAATGAAACAAGAAAAAAATGCATAATTTGCAAAGCTGCTTGTTTTTCTTAATTTGTTGTTTTATCTTTCTGTTATTTTATTTCACAATAGCCGCCTTCGGCGACCAGCTTCTTCGCCGGAATTATAATTTCAAATGAAACTCTTATATATAATTTGATATTTATGGTACCCTTAAGATGTAATTTTAAAGTTCAGATTGTGGTAGATATTTAACCCATGTTCTTTTACTTGTTCTGCTCCATTTCTACATAAGTATCTCTTGCCATGTCATGTAACACCTAATTGCACGTTGGAACCATATTCACTTTCTTATTCCTGTTACAAAATATGCATTTGATTTGAACATTAAAATTACGCAAAATATTTTATGACTAGCAGCTTTCTGAAAAAAAGAATGAAATCATAACAACAATAATCATTCAGCTTACTGGGTATATTTCTTAATATTGTGACAAAATCGTCTTGTGGGTGTAAGCGAATGTAGTTCAATAAGCAGGATTTAAAAAAATAAAGCTCTTTATTTTACAAATATTCTAAGAAAAGAAACGTAGCACAAGTATTAAAAGAGCCCTTTTAAAAGTTCACAGTAGAAATTACCATTAAATCTCAACACAGCACTCAAAAGCTTCTTGTTAGCTCACCAGCTTGCTTGCAGATCAAAATCCAACTGGCTCTTCTTGGCTTGAGAGCTTTCTTTTATACTTTTTCAACAGGAAGTGACTTCATTACGTAGGAAGTGACGTAATCTCCAGAAAGTTCATGAAGCCAGTAGAAATAGGTTGAAAGTTCGAGGTCCTTCTAGAAAATTCCTTTTGTCGCCAAAGTCGCCAACTTTGCTGCCAAATGGACAAAATGGTCGTCAGATTTGCCGCCAAGGTCGCCAAATTTGTCGCCAAGATTAGGATGTCAGGGAAATGACATGTAACATAATATCTAAGAGAGATTGGTTCACAGATTCCACAAAAATTTTGATGAAATAAAATATGAAAGGAAAATGTATTAGAATATTATCTTAGCTTTCAACAATGAAAGAGAAACTCGCAATTAAATATTTGTTTAAAGAATGAAAGCGGTTTCAAATGCGTTTAAAATGTTTGATAGCCCGTATTCTTAACTTTCTTTCTACATCGTAACTTACATGGCAATAATGATTTTTGTGGTATCAAAGTAGGTTTTTTGTCCTATTTCTCTTGAGAAGCTTTCCAAAGCCTAGAAAAGTTTGTAGGTCGATATTTGGGTAATGCGGTTTTTAATAGTCCAAAATCTCAAAAACCCATGTGTGTTAAAGAATTTTTACCAGGAATATCAGTGAAATTTATGGTCTTAATACCCACTTCTTGTTTTATTTTATTCCAGGAAATTAACAGTAGATTGCGATGAACGGCTGCTTCTTTTGTTTTAATGATGTTCTACTGACTGATGGCATTGTGGGTAAGAGATGTTATTTCATATTTGAAGATTCTAGATAAAATATGCTCCCGATAGCATGTGGAGTTAATCTTAACATTTTTATCCACTGTCTTAATTTTATTTTGCCATTATATGAACAGCGGCGGATTTTTGTCAATATGCGGCCACAGGCTGAAAACGCTTTGCGGGCCCCTTCCCCTATAAAATGTCGAAAAATCGCAGTCGGTTTAGTACTATGATGTACATCGAATAGGTTTTGAGGCCCCAGAGATTTTCGAGCCACGAGGCGAGCGCCTCTAACGCCTTTGCGAAATTTTAATATCGAGCGAAAATCTAATAGAATTGTTAAAACTGGTGTAAATTTTCGTGAAAACAGGAAACTCTCATGTTTACAGTGATAATAACAATTAATTGTTACTGGTTCACACGACAGGGTTTGAATTTTCAAAACATGCTTGATGAAATATGAAAAATGTGTACACTGTAAAAAAAATCCCGTAAAATTTACGGTTTTAAACTGGCAGCTGGGTTGGTTGTGCAAAACCGTAAAAGTTACGAAGTAAACCCGTAGGCACAACGGTTTTTTACCATACAGGAACAAGTTTTTCCCGTAAAAGTTAGGAAGTAAATCCGTAGTCACAACGGTTTTTTAACGTATGAAATCAAGTTTTCTCTGTAAAAATTAAGACATTGAAGTAAGTGACGTCATCGACTGAGTTGTTTTTCTCCTTCTGTTCGAGTTGAGTTGAAATGTGCATTATCAATTAGGAATATTAATTAATCAAGGCTTAATTATTAATTTCAATTGATCTTACTTGGACGATTTCGATGCAAGATGGTGACAAAACTTCGAACTCCTCCGAGCCGGGGATCGAAACCGCGTTCATAGAAATAAAAGGCAGACGCTCTAACCACTAGACCACCGGAGACTTCATAGAAAGAAGTAAAAATAATCTATTTGAGTTTTAAAGTCACTACAGCTCTAGTGACGCCACCTAGTGGTGTGAAAATCAACTATTGCCAGTGCACGTGTTTTAAGGTTAGCTTTCATGAGTGACAACAGGTTACTGCAACTTGTGTAGACAATAGCGGAGATGGAACCCTATTAAAAACATGAAATGAATGCAATAAACTTACATTCAAGAAAAGGGAAAGTTATCGTACGGAAAGCAATACCGTATGACGAAAATTAGAATTTGAACTGACGGTTTTAAACCGTTTATGGCTGGAGCGGAAAGCGGTGAAAAACCGTTTTGTTAACAAAACAGCTTTAAACCGTCAAATATACGGAAAAAGTCCGGGAAAAAAACGGATATTTTTTACACTGTATATAAACTTTTAAAAGAGCTTTTATTAAAGTGCAATAAAAACTAAAGACTAATTTTTTTTTTCAATTTGCAAGATTTTTTAACTTTTCTTTTGTCTAAATAATAAAAGCGCGGCAAATATTAAAGATTTCATTGAATGTTTGTTCCATATATCCTACTAAACCACTTGAGAAACTTTAAAAACTTATTATTTAAGACAAGAGGAAGATTACTGTAAACTTTACAAAGAGCAAAAGTTACTTAAACAAGCGAATAATTAATAATTGACCGAAATTTTGCTATTTTCCAGCATTAACTTCTGAGCAATTTATCCCCCACGAGATATATCTTTATACCATCTTAAAGTTCAAAATTTCTACCTTCTCAATAATACCAACTTTGTTTCTGTGGCAGTTTTTCTTGAGATTTTATTAATTTTTCAAAAGTTAATTAAAAAGTGATTGAATAGATGCAGACCATTTTGAAATAAGCAAATTTATAGAAACTTCTTTGAACTACGTAACCTTTATTTTTTAAGCTCAAAAAATTATTAATTAAGCAAAATTTTGTTATTTTTTGACGATATCTTTCCAAAATATAAAGTCACAAAAGCTATTTTTACTCAATTTTAAAGTTAAAAAATTAGCGTTTCAGTGGTACAAATTTCAATTATGTTTCATATATTTTTTTTACTTCTTAATAAATTTGTCAAGATTAACACACAATTTGTAATAATATTTTTTTTAATTGTTAAATAACAATAATGCGTACGAAGAACTGGTACCAGAACTTATTAACTGAATTCTAAAAGAACACTAAAAGAAAAGATTTAAAGAAGACAATTCACAGAGTTGATTAAAAAATTTTTTAGCAGGAACAACTATTAATTTAGTTTATTTTCATGCATTTTAATAATGAAAAATTTTCTATTTAATTTTTTGTCCCGAAACGTCTATTAAAACCTTTATTATCCCTTACCATTTGTGAAAAAATGAAGTACTTTTATAACAAATATTAATGCCTTATGGAGAAAATTAGCTATCGGCAATTTTTAAAAATCGTCTGGTCCAATTGATATGGACGAGTTTTCTGGTTTCTTTACTTTCATTAAAAACCTTGGCTTTTTCTGCTTATATGTTGGTCTTCCGCTATGAAGATTCCATTGATTTAGCATTATACCGGAATTACGTAGTGCAGGCAATTAAATGTAAACAAGCAAAGCAGGAAACTCGTCCATTCGCATTTTAATTAAAAAACGCTTAAGACGATAAAAGAATTTTCTGCATTACAATATTTTATAATACAGAAGTATTTTTCACCTTAAAATATTAGGCTTGAAAGCATTTTAATCCCGAGCAACGCTGGGTATATCAGCTAGTATCTTAATATAAATAAAAGTCATTGTGGGTGTCGGAAACCACCAGGGACTGAAATTAACCGAAGAGAACTTTCCTTCCCCGCCACCAGGGGTTTTGTTTACCTCGCTTTCTCTTGGTTTTAGCGGCGAACTTTGCTACGCGCGTCTTTGTAATCCCCTTTTTTCTAACTTATGTAAATATAAAATTAGTCATGTAAACTTAATCATTATTAAATATTTTCATTCTTAAAGATTTACTCCCTGACTACATACCTGCCACATAATAAAGAGATTTCAGATAATATAAAAGCCACTCCAGTATGAAGAAATCCTGATACGACCAAAACAAAGGTAAGCGTTAGTTACCTATAATTTAAAGATGTTTTGATCGTAATAGTGGGTATTTAAGTCTATATGTGTGTATGTATGTATAATCCACCTCTTCTCTTAAGCCACTGGATCGATTACAGCCACATTTTGCACACTTATCATTTATAACAAGAGGAACATTATTGTCAACTTTTCAATGTCCGAAAGTTTCAGTTAATTAGAAATTAACTGAAACCGTTTTTCCGCAGTAACTTCGGAGCAATTTGTTTCAAAAAAACTATTTTTATGTCATCTTAAACTTTTTTTAAAATTTTCACTGATACTAAATTGTGGATGTGTAATTTTTCCTTAACCCCTTACTATATTTTTTTAAATTTAATAAAAATTTGATTGCATGTAGAGGATTTTGAATATAAAACTAATTTATAGATACTTCGTTGCTAGGCAACGGTGGGACTTTGAACTAATCTACTTTTATTTTTGTTTATTTTTGTCAATATTTAATACAAGATCATAATCAACTTCTCAAAGCACAAAAGTTAATTAAAGCTTTAGTTAATTAAAAATTAAGCAAGATTTTGCGTTCTTCCGCGCTATCTTTCGAAAACATTATCTCACAATAACTATTTTGATGCTATATTAAAGTTCGAAAAACAATATTTCCTGTGACTCAAATTTCATTTCCATTCAATTTGTTGCTCTCATTTAAATTTTTAAAAAATTAAATTGTATATAAATTTTACAATTTGTAGCAATACTTTTTTACTGTTTAAGAACAAGAATACATACGAAGGGCTTCTGCTAGAACACATTAACACATTTCTGGTAGAACACTAAGGAAAAATTTAAGAGCAGATGATTCATAATTTATATCAGGAACAACAATAGATCTGGATTATTTTAATACTTTTTAAAAGTGAAAAAATAACTATTTAATTAATTGTCCAAAATATTCGCCAAAATCTTTCTTATACTTTAATAATTATGATCAAAATTTGAAAACGAACAACTATAAAACGTTTCAGACGACAAAAAAATTTGGGGTATTTTAACTTTGTATACAAAAATATTTTTTCATCAAAATTATTACACATACAATTTTTTTATCCCGAGCAAGTAGTTAGTTTCTTTATAAAAGTAAATTTAATTCACGCCCACTCTTCGCATATAGAATTTTGTCATGCTTTTATTATTAACCAAAAGTAAAATTGAAGTAAATTTTTATGACAAAAAACAACATTGGGTACTGACATATAAGAACCTATTTCAGTATTATTGGAAGAGTGGACAATAATTAAATTGCCCACTCTTTTAGCCTTATGGTGAACATGTGTTCGTGATCTGTTGATAGAAATATACAATCATTTGTGAAAAAGTTGTTTGAACTCAAACTGTGAGGGAATGTTGCAAACCTACACAAAGTTTAAATGAGCCCGTATAATATTGTTCAAGATCCCTCTCTTTACTATTGTAGCTCCCCTCCATTGTTAATGCGTTTGCTTTGTTGAATTGTACCATTGAAACTGATAAATGAGAGCAGTTGCAAGAAACATGACACATAACCTTTTCAAAAGAAAAAAAATGTTCGGACATTTTGGCTCTAAGCGTGCGGTGATTAATCAATGCAATAAATTGAATAATTTGAAATGAGTAACAAACTTCTCTTCTTAAGTCTTTTATTTTGCAACAAAAGAGTAAGCAGAAAAAAAATTATTACGCTTTGACTGGATACCTAGTCCTATTTTTGTGAAATTGATTGAAAATGAAGGATTTTTTACTTTGAGAAAGAAAAATTTATTCGCGTATAAATCCATGAGAAAAGAAAACTGCTTTTCCCACTGAAATCAATTGAAAATTATAATAATAATCAATAGAAAATTATTTTGTTGAATTGCATCACCAAATTATTATTTATTTAATTATTGGGGACAACAAATTCATTTTACATTCTATAAGTGAATGCAGAATTTGTATTATTATCGTATTATTAAGTAATAAAATTTTAAA
>BGPR01005099.1:32659-49129 GCA_013235015.1 Araneus ventricosus
CTAGACTACTTCTATCACTCTCAGGCGGATCAATTCCTTTTTTTATGCTAAAGATAGAACCTAGATTTATGCGCATGTTATATTGCAATTTAGAAAGATAATCAAATTTCTCAATGTCATCTCTGTCTACAACTAGACTAGAAATATATTTTATATCATTTTTATCGCAATTATACAGATCTGATAAATGATTACGCTTCTTAAACCGAAATGTTTTTACGAAACTGTTTAGCTCTTTTAAAAAGATTATCCGACTGTGTTCGGAACATTTCTTTGAAAAATAACTTATATATTTTTCAATGTTATTTTTCAATACATGTTTTAAAACTATGAAAATATATTGTAAAATTAGTCTTTCAAATAATACTTTTTTTAAAACTGAGGTGAATAAAATGACTAAAATATGTTGCTTTACGCTAACAGCCATAGAACAAAATCATATTCTAAATATACATAAATCCTTGTAGGAGTACATTTTTATGATGACAGTTATCTGTGTTATGCTCCACAAAATGTACGGTATTGCTTTCCGTACGATAACTTTCCCTTTTCTTAAATGTAATTTTATTGCATTCATTTCATGTTTTTAATAGGGTTCCATCTCCGTAACCTTAAAACACGTGTTCTGACAATAGTTGATTTTTACACCACTAGGTGGCGCCACTAGAGCTATAGTGACTTTAAAACTCAAATAGATTATTTTTACTTGTTTTTATGAAGTCTCCGGTGGTCTGGTGGTTAGAGCGACTACCTTTTATTTCTATGAACGCGGTTTCGATCCCCGGCTCGGAGGAGTTAGAAGTTTTCTCACCATCTTGCATCGAAATCGTCCAAGTAAGTTCAATTAAAAATTATATTAATTAAACTAATTGAAATTAATAATTAAGCCTTGATTAATTAATATTCCTAATTGATAATACACATCAGCACATTTCAACTCAACTCGAACAGAAGGAGAAAAACAACTCAACTCAGTCAATGACGTCACTTACTTCGATGACTTAAGTTTTACGGTGAAAACTTGATTTCATACGGTAAAAAACCGTTGTGACTTCGGATTTACTTCGTAACTTTTACGGTTTTGCACAACCAACCCAGCTGCCAGTTTAAAACCGTAAATTTTACGGGATTTTTTTTACAGTGTAGCTTTGCCAGCTCTCAACTAACAGAATTTTTCAGCACATGTTCTCAGTATAACATACATTTTAATGTTCTATGTTAATATTTTATTTTTCTAGCGTGTAACAATATTTGAACGCGTTTCATACATAATTAAGAAGCATGCGCAACTGTATTGTCAGCACCCTGTGCATTCTACCTTCTGTGAATAAACTGAATATTTATCTTTTTTATTACTTCCTGTTGATGGCCCATACATATGTTCTAAGCTTTGTAATACCTGGGGAAAATGTACATTAATGATGATATGAAAGTGATAATAAGGTAGAACTAAAAATGCTTTTACAATGTATGCAAAAATATTCCATGCATTATTTCAGTCGTTATCGCATTTTTCCAATCTCAATACATAGACATACAACATATACGTTGACCTTCATGAAATATTCATCAAATATTCTTCTTCAGAGGAGTGAAAAGCAGTGTAAACCGTGTTACAGCATTAACCGCGAAAGCATTTAAAAAGAGTGATTTCAAATTGAATGATTTGGTTCGTAAAATATACAAAATTATAAAATACGAGAACTTCAGAGGTCGATCAAAAAGTAATGTATTATCCACTGTAGGTTGGGAATGAAAGTTTAGACGAATAAGAAGTGAACGGCAGAGAAATAAAATTTAATAAATAAAAGCATTGGCCTTGTACCATCTCATCTATTACAAATTTACATTTCCTGTAGATGCTGGTAAGTCACTATGGGTGATTAAAGTAACACCCTGCTACGCCAACGTAGAGTAATCGAAGTCCTGTAAGCAGATACTGAATGAAGGCAGTCAGGATCTCCACGTCAAAAAAACTCCGACTTTCCAAATCACACAACAAATTAATGGTGACATTCTTTTGAGATCATAGGCATTCATAGTTTTCATAGACCTTCTCAAATGTAGTACGACAGTTACCAAAGAACAATACTGTTCGTCCTTGGACAAGCTGCTGCGTATTTTGCGAACAACAGGCCAGAGTTACAAGCATCGGGCATCAAGCTGTATTATGATATCGCAAGACGTCAGCTGCACACCAAGCAGTTCAGAAGCTGTCCAGTTGGTGACACAACCCTAATACAGTTCCGATCTAGAGTCATCAGAGTTTTATCTATTTGGGTGGGAGAAAGTTTTAAGGTTTGAAGAGCTCTTTACATGTAAGAAAAAATGTTGTAAATTCCAATCTCAAGAGTTTTTTAAACGTGAATTCGTGCCATGGAAACGAAGATTGTTGAAATATAGTGAAACGAAAGGATCGTTTCTTCGGAGAAGTGCTCGAAGCTTTCGCGTTGTCTCTTGAGACTCTGGTGTCCTCGAAATGTATTAGACGTACATTCCAGTACTAAGCTGACTTCTAATTTATGACATAGGGTAGTGGGTTGGGGTCTGAAACCAATTTGCTCATGTAGCCTCAAATTGTCAAAATCCGCCACTCTATATTGATTGTCATTTCCAAGGGATCAATGCTTCTACATATCAAGTTTCAATTCTCTAGTACTTGCCATCACCCAGTTTCAGTAGAATGTGCAATAATTTTTGACCGGCGCTGTAAATAAATTTATTTGAGATTGTATTTTAAGTTATCAGATGGTTCAAATAGAATTGGGATTGTCATGGGTGTGAACAAGCTTCACTGTGAAGTAGAAGTGCGACCTTGAAAGAGTGGAGCCACAACTTCCACCCACTCTCCTGGTCAGGTTATAATCTGTTTAATCTTGCCAGGGAGCTTCTAGAGTAATGATCGAAGACAGCTACTGCGAAGTGTGGAACTACTCATTGTTATTAAATTCTATGTTGAAGAACTTCCCGTCCTCTGAAATTCATCACAGACTTCAAGAGCAATACGGGGAAACATTTCTTTCACGGTCTCATGTTTCTAAGTCAGATTTGCAAGCAGCGTTCTGCAGATAGCGACACCTTCAATCATACTTTTCGGGTGTGGATATACCGTTAACCAAAAGCCCCTTTTTACAAAGGAAAACCTTATATTTTCAGTTCATTAGAAAATAAAATGTCTTGACTCTGGAGAGAAGTACGTTTAAGATTGACATATGCAATAAGTGCTCTGCAATTATGCTTTTTTTAAATCTTTAACCAAAGACGGCGCCAATGGCAACCCCCCCGGTAGGGATGTTGTGATCCCCGGGGCAAATTTTTGTACCCCGTTCACGCAACTGGCTATTCAACTAGTAGATAAATAAAGATCTGGAGAAGATTTGAGAGGGCCATCATTACGTCCCTCCCCTTGTACAGCAGCTGGAGGAGACCCAGCCCCCCCTGTCATGCAGACTCTAACGCCATTTCTGCAATAACGGCCACTTTTCAACCACCTTGTATACAATTGTTTGAATCTAAATTTATCGTTTAAAGCAGCAAATTATTGCTAAAGAAAGGAAAACGAGTGGGAGTAAATTTTTTTTCTTTTCCACGAATTCATTGGAGTCAATCAACTTATCGCAAAGAATTATTAATGGAAACAAAAATGTGGAATTTCTTCTTGAAATGTTAGTGAAATCACTTTTTCAATTTCGTGATTTCTTTTTTAAAAAAATCAATAGATTGCCAACTTCTTGGAAATAATACAAAACTTAAAGGTCAATAATATTTGCCATTGAATGAAAAGAAAACATTTTTTAAAACATATTACTTCTGTGTAGAGGACAAATGGAAAACAAACAGACGTGAACTGCATTCAAATATTTGACTTAGAAATGAGAATTTATTTTTTCAACTATCTGATGTACGGTGATAAAAAATTTCCAGCTCATTTTACAAAACGAATCAACCCATCGTATTTTTATTTTATTTTCTACAAAAAATATTGGATTTTCATTCACAACGATTCATTTTCTTTCGAAATGCAAACATCATTAATCCTTTTAGAAATGTAATTCTTCAAAAATCGGGTATTTTATTAATATGTTAAAATACGTGACTCATTTTCTCATGCTTTTAATAAAATCTTATTCATTATACCTAGCCATAGATATTTATGAAAATGTAAACACGACATTTCATTTTTCCTTTAATTTTGAAAAGAGTAACAACACAAAATGCGAACGAGAGATACAAGTTCATTATAAACGATGCGAGATTTAAAATCGTTTAATATTCATATTACATAATATTTAAAATGTACTCTGTTTATTGAAATGTGAATTTAGAGTATAAAGAATAACTTCATTTTTTGTCTTTTATTTACACTCTGAAAGAAATATCGTTTTCCTAATGGATATTTTTACCTTCCTCAAATGAATTCGAGCCTTTCGAAGCGCCTCAGCGCGTTTACATAGATTTTACTTTTCTTTCTTCTCTGTTAGGACAAAAAATAATTATTTTCACTTCTGTTTTTTCTAAAAATGGTTTCATACAATTCATGAGGAGAATAAATTGGTACAGTTTGTCTCACTGTCCGTTTATATTTATCAAAAAATTACATTTACCAATGTCATGGATATATAGCTAATTTATTTATTAATTAAAAAAGATCTTTGAAATATGCTCAAAATATCTTATATATATATACGAAATAAATACATAAAATCACTCTTAACTTCATTGCATACTTTAAAAAAATATTAATTAATTAGAAATGCAAAAGTTTCCAGAAAAATTTGATTTCATATTTCGAACAATTTCAGTATTCTAAAGATATAGATAATTTATTTATCAATTAAAAATTCTTTGAAACATGAGCAAAATATCTTATATATACAAAATAAATACATAAAATTAATCTTAACTTCTTTGTAAACTTTAAAAATATTATTAATTAATTACAAGTGCAAAAGTTTCCTGAAACATTTGATTCCATATTTCGAACAATTTCAGTGCGCTGGAGATATAGCTAATTTATTTATTAATTAAAAAATCTTTGAAATATGTGTAAAATATCTTATATATGCAAATAAATACATAAAATCACTTTTAAGTTCATTCCAAACTTAAAAAACTATTAATCAATTAGAGATGCATAAGTTTTCAGGAAAACTTGATTTCATATTTCGAACAAATTCAGTGTCCTGGAGATATAATTAATTTGTTTATTAATTAAAAAAATCTTTGAAATATGTGCAAATTATCTTATATATATACAAAATAAATACATAAAATCACTCAACTTCATTGCAAACTTTAAAATTTGTTTTAATCAATTAGAGATGCATAAGTTTCCAGAAAAATTTGACTTCATATTTCGAACAAATTCAATTAATTTTAAGCATTTAATTATTAAATTCATTCAGAAATTATATGTCGCGTCGAAAAAAGGTGCTGTGGATATAGCGGCATTATTCCACGAGGTAAGATTCCTTCTTATTTAAGAAGGCATTTGTGTATGTGAGGGGAATTCTTGTATAAACCATTTCCAGTTAAAATTATTACATTATTAAAAACAATTAAGAATAAAAATGACAGCTTAGAAATATATCCAATTTAGAATGTTTCATTTATAACAAATAATTTATTTTCTTAAATAATTATTTAAAATTATTCATTCAGTATTCATTTGTAACCAAACATCATGTTGCCATCAAACCTCTCTAGTCCAAATTAAAAGGTAAAATGCGTGGGAAATCATGCTATTTAGATAATGACAAATGGCATCACAGGCCCGGAAAGGGTTAGGAAGATAGTGGTAGTCTTTCGTGGTAGTCTTTAGTGGTAGTCTTTAATGAAACCGGAAACCGAGCTACTCCCGATCTTCTGTAGTGCTCGGTGTCCTTGAAGAATGTTCACCGTAACAGCTCGGATGCTGAGTTCGAAGGGAGTAAGTACTAACGGCTATTACTGGCCATGTCCCGGCCCTTCCCGAAGGAAATACGTTTCGTCATCGATGATGTCTCAACATTTATGTACCGATGTTCATGAGCGAGAACCCGCTTATACTTTTCCAGCTGCTTCTGATCCACGTACTCGTGGTGCCCCCAGGTGGAAGCGTTGAGGGAAACAGGAACCAAAGAAATAACGCCCTGCCACGGATACATCTGAGCAGGCTCATCGGGTTTCGTGGGTCTGAGCATATATAACAAATTTCAATTTTCCGATTGCGGAGTGGTTTTTAGATTAATTTCTGTGATTGAACTGTTCGTGGGATGTCAATTAACCTCACATGCCGATGATTAAAATCACTGTTTATGGGCAAAATGCACTTTGTGAAAAATATTAACACCTATACACATTCCTCATTCGACTGTCAGTGTCGAATGAGGAATGGCTCTAATGCATTCTGTCGACAAAAATTAGATTACTGAGTGCTAAGCCAGCTTGGAGGAATCAATGGTACAACGTTATATGTTTTATCGCTTCTGTTTTATTCCTCGTCACACCGCCAACCGCTTCATACCATACTGTCACGATTTCTTTTTTTTATTATGGTAATTAAGACTTTTTTAGGGACACTTCCTCTCGGAAAAGAAAAAGAAAAAAGAAAATCTTTCGAAATATATATTGGCTTTTTTTTCTTAAATTAACATTTGTATATTACTTTAATTACACTTTGAGGGGGTTTGTTTTTGTTCTCGTTGTCGTGGTTCCCCCACACGAATATTTTTATTATATTTTAGTATTTATTTTTATTTGTTATTTTATTGTATTTATCATATCTTATTATTTAATTTAATTTTTTATTTTAATGCATTTATTATACTTTATTATTTATTTTTATTTGTTTTTATTGTATTTATTATATTTTATTATTTATTTTTATTTGCTATTTTAATGTGTTTATTATATTTTATTATTTACATTTATTTTTTTATTTTATTGCAGAGTTTTCTTTCGAATTCTACGAAACTTGCAGAATAGTTGACAATACGTAAAAGAAACATTGCATTAAAATTGGAATTCAAAAATTTTAATATTACGGGAAATATGAGCATTGTAGAAAATAATGCTTTACTTATGCAGTTCTATATACTATCAACAGATGGCGCCACTAGAAGCTACTTTAAATAAAACATACGAAAGGCGCAGTCCGGGTCCACGCCGCATATGTTTCGTGGAAACGTCGGGATAAAATCATAAAACAAGTATTTCGTATTAATATGTAATTTAATTATCAATCTCTTTAATACAAAATTTACACAGAGTAGTGTAATTGTTACAGAATAGATAAATCACAAGTTTGTCGCGTGTAGCAAAGGTCTGTGTTAGCTTGTGACTTATCTACTCTGTAACCATTATACTACTCTGTATAAATATTGTATAAAATAGATTGATAGTTAAATTACATATTAATACGAAATACCTGTTTTGTGATTTTATTCCGTTGTTTTCACGAAAAATCTACGTCTCGGACCCGAACTGCGACTTTCTTATGTTTTTATTTAACGAAAATATTAGTCGTTGGATGAAATTACCGTGGCTGGGACTCGAACCACGTACAAACAGGTACGCAGCCCAACGCTCTGCCATTTGAGCCATGACGATCGCTAGCTAGCTTGCTTTGTGTGGCAATATTTCTCAAGACATATTCAGCAATTTATTTGAGAACTCTCAAGGTTCTTCCACGTGGAGCTTAAGATCATCAAAACGCAACGAACTAGATTGATGAAATATAGAATATAGTTTTATCACCAAAATTGGGCAGATACGTCTCATATTTTAGATGAAACTTTTTCCAAGTGATTGAGTATTTCGATATGTGCATTCACGTTTATGGAAACTTCATAATTAAAACACTTATTAACAATCTAGATAAATGTAATTTGGTATCTCTACTTTTCATCAAATTTGCATGTATGAATCATTTTTTGGCCCAATATTTCAAAGGAAGAGGGCTAGAATGCGTAGTCGATACTTCTCACAATACTAAGGTACTAAACACTAGCATGTCATTTTGTGCAAGTATGCCAGAATGTAGAAGTGGGAACACCTTCGCTGACTCTTTAATTTTATCTTTCATGTAATAAATCAGCTCTCTACACATATTTTAAAGAAGAAACTGCGATCAATTATAAATATCTTTTTTTCTCACAAATTCAAAATTAAAGCTAACCAAATCTAGCAGATAATATTTATGGTCATTTAAATGGTGTTGAAATACATCTTAAAAAAAAGTTTCATTGGAAAAAAAACTCGCAATAATTTTATAACCACAGTTTTGGTAAAAGGAATATGTCTCGAGCATTGCATTTATTTATCTTCTGAGAAACAAGTGTTTCGAGGAGTTAGACAGATTTTCGCTTGTCCTAGTTCAGTACCGATTAACGTGTCTTGAACTTAAAAGCAGAATTAAATTTCTTCATAAACGGTTTTAAAAATAGTAGGAAATTTAAACTAGTTTTTATTCTGTAACTGAGAGATTTACTCTTCAACAAAATAATGATTAATTGACAACTTAGTAGTCATGCTAAACATATTGTTTTTCTTTTTAAAATATAATCAAATATAAAACAATGAAAATGTTCGATACTTTTCATCTAACACAATTTCTAACAATTTCGTCAGCCAATTTTTTATGAGTCAAACGAAAATTCAATTATATTACCTATTTTCTGTAAATTTTCCATGATCGAAATATTTAAACGTTTCAATATTCATGATTGATTGGCAGTTCAATTATTTTTCTCATTCACCGTCATTATTTTCTTTTCTAATGTAATGCCAAACGAAATATTATTTGAAAGTCTTATGAAATGCGATTAAATGTTATTTTAAATGTCTTACGACATTTTCTGAGTTAAATATAGATGTTTGCTTCGAGCAACAGGAGTGTATCAGTATGAGCAATAATTTTAATGTCATTCCTGAAGTTTTTTTATTTCTTCTGGCATGAAATATACAAAGAGAAAAAATTGTAATAGTCAAAGTATCGCCCTCGAGATAATGATTAATTTTAATTTTTAAAACTTCCCTGATTCTTAAGAAAACAACTTGGGAGTTATGAGCTTCAGTGTCATTTTGTCGTCCGAGAACACAAAAGTTCAAATTGATGAATGAAATTAAATTTTATCTCTGTTATATGAAAGTGTTTTATGCCAAATACAATATTTAAGTATTTTGATATAACAGCTGGAACTGCTGATGACATATGCCAATTTATTTTTGATCTGTAACTTTAGTTCTATACGCTGATCATATGCAAAAATTTGAGAGCAGATGTAGCTTACCTCCCCAAGTTTTCTGCAAGAATTTTTTTGTCAAATTTGACATAAGACATTTTGATATAAATTAACCATATATGACATTTATATTCCAATTGGAGATGTGCACCAAATTTAGATTAAATTAGTTGAATTAGAGTCCCATTTACGAAGCAACACGAGGACTATTTTGGGAGGACTATTGAGGAGGATGACATCTTGTCAAACTGTACAGGCACTTTACGTTGACACATGCTTATTTTCTTCAATATGCTATGGAGCAAAACAAAAAAGCACCACATTTACGAAGATAGTCTAATCAAGTGCATTCCAATTCCCTTCGAATAAAGGTAATGAATACCCATTTATTTAGTACATCAATGGAAAAAATTTTAACCATTTTCAGTAATTTCGTATATTCAAAAGTGACAGTGGGCAATTTAAATACATTCACATCATTGACTGAAAAATTTTTTGAATTTTAAAAGAGCATAAAATAATTTTTCCACTAAGTAATTCTTCTGAGTTATCACCAGACAATGTGTTTTTGATTTTCTTTACGATACCATAACTTTAACACAAAATGCGTTGTATTTGCAATGTTTTGAAAACCATTAATGCCACTCAAGACTAAAGGTAATGTTGAACTCCATTTTTTAATATTTATTTATTTGTGTTACCGTTTCGTTCCACATTTCAAAATACATACATTTTTGGTTACTGCATATATTCGTAAGCGCGAAGCCATGTCGTCTAACGAAAATATTATACACATTTTATTTGTGTGCACATTATCGTGGTTTTAGTTAAAAACAAACTTTCTGTTGAAAGTTACTGAAATCCATGAATAAGAGTGCTGAAATAAAATAGATAACATTGAAAACACATTTTTTTGAATTTCGCGATGGTTTGGTTTTCGTTTACTTTGCAAAATATTTTCGCAAAATAATATCGGAAAGCTTCATCATCTGATATTCGATAAGCCACATCGATAAACCGTCAATGTAGAAGGTAATTTCAAATATTTTCAGAGAATTTATTGATACCAATTGTTAATTTTTGGATGTATAACAAGATGGCTAACTTATTTTCGACCACACAATATAAAATAAAGTCTTATTTGAAAATGAATGAGAAATCTCAGGGCAAAACCATCCAACATTTGATTTGAATTTCAAATTTCTGGATTTGTTTTAATTATTTCTATACTTCCTAAAATGCACTTGTATTAACTATGTGTTTTCGCTACTCAAAAACTTTAATGATTACATATTAATCGAATGCCCTTTATACGTATCGATTGCAGTGGTACTCCCACGTCTTTTATACACTGTTTCATTTAGAGTCAGATTCTCAAACTTATCGCAAAGCCCTCTCCGGGAATTCAATGCATAAACTTTTATGTCCGTCAGCTGCTTTATGAAACACATTTCCTGTGCAATATGAAATGTGAAAAAATGGTCCTTCTTAAAGGCATGCCTCGTGAATTTCCAAACAGTGAAAAGAACTGGCGGTGTTGACACTTGTCGAAAATGGTTATAGAGCAATTTTTTCCATCATGTGGCCAGATGTTGCAGTTTTTCCAAAGCCTAAAATTATGCGTCAAGAGGGAGTGTCTGAATTGGCGATGGATCGAACTTTGGCGATTTGGTTAAACAAAATATCCAGAATTAAGCTTTCAATATATCTCATATTTTAGGATTTCTGAAACTTATTGGTATTAATTTAGATATTTAAAGAAAACGATTCAATATTTTAGGTATTCTGAATATGTTTTTATAATTATTATTCAAAATACTAAATATTTAAATTTTTTAATTATTTGTACATTAATTCTTTTACATATTGTTTTACGATTCGATCTTAAGATACGGTTGATTTTTTAATAACAGTTATTCTTGGAATTTAATTAAAATAAAATTAATTGTAATATTAGGCAAACAGCTCCACTACCGAACATTAACTGTTAACTTTATCATTTTATTCGGTTCTACCTTACGTAATCGTCTTCATGTTAAACTTAAAGAGTTAAACGTTTTATATTCTATATAAATACTATGAATTTGTTTTCACTATACTTTCATGCGTCCAAAAATATTACTTCCGAAATATATTGCAAATAAAGTAAATTTGATTTAATTTGCTCTCTAAGCTTTAATTGACTTTCTATACCGAAGACACACAAGAATTATTAAGAATATGCCTTATAGTTTTGAAAACAGAATGGCAAACTCTTTTTACAACTTTTAGATCTGATGAACATAAAGATGGTTAATCCCCGACGCCATATATCAAATGGATCAGCTTCAAATACAAAATGAATGCTAAATGGATTTTGGTATCGAATTCAAGATTTATCTCGAAACCTATACCGACATTAAGGCCACGGTTACTCTAGAACTGAAGAAAAATGGGGCATTTTCTGTACTTCCTTGATTAAATTTCTATATCTCACCAGCTTGAAAGCAGTTCATTGTATCCAAGTAGTTAATGGGAATTTAAAATGGATGAAACGCACATACGGAACCGATGTGTTGTTGTTGTTTCTTATTCCACTTGTTGTAGTCCTCAGCCAGACAAAGTCCAAGAGTCCGCTCGCCCACAGAAAATCCAATACTATAGGCGAACGATTCATGGTAAAGGAGGAGAGTGCAGCTTCTGTTGGCACAAGACCTTGGACGCTCAAGGGAAGAAGGCTGACTTTGTCCATTGAATTTATGCTTCATCTGGGTTTAATGGAATGGCCTTCACGCCTTGGGCGACCCTTCCAGGAGAAAAACTCCAGACTTACATCGCCCATTAAACCCAGGGCCACCCCCCACCCCCCTGCCACGATCAGGCAGCATAATAGCATTTGGGGAGGGACGGAACCGATGTTCATTGAGTGAGTAATTATTGACTCTCCGATTTTGAACTAAGATTGTCGCAAGTTCACACTGACTGCATTGTTCAAGAATGAGAAGAAATATTAAGCCCACATAAGATTTCATACTTTTGATATGGATATGTAATTATTTGCAAATGATAGAGGCATTGTATTAAGAAAGTAAACATTGAAATATATTCTGTGAATGCGGATCACGATTTTATAATTTCTGTTAGACTGAGAAAGGATTAGGAGGAGGAAGTTAATGTGTTTTACTCTCTCCTAGCTTGTCTCTACAAGTACCACCCTCCCCTGGTCATTGTTTTATCCACGACTTATTAACAAAAATTCAAACGTTGCTGTTTACAGTTAATATCTTGAAGCATTCTATGTTGCGAATCTATGTTCTATCTGGCTTCGGGTATTTACTCCTATATTTGTTGTCTTTTTCAAACAATTGGCAATTGTTTGAAAATTGAATTGGCAATTCAATAAATTTCAAAATAATGTGACATAATCGATTCCTCAGGTCGATTGGCATTTGAGTGTTGGAATTCCATATCTGGATTGGTTTTTTCATAGTAATAGATTTTAATCTTATTAGCTTTCTGTATTTCATTGTGTGAATAATATTAGGTTATATTGTTAATTATAAGTAATTTTAAATGAGAGTTTAATAGATGTATATGATGAAAATGTTATTTGAGTTTTAATGGTTTAAAATATATATATATATAAATGGGCATCATTCGTATACCCCCTAACTTTTAATTCTTTGATTGATATAAAAAGCCCTACAATGCTAATAAAAAATTATAAAGCTGCAGTTGGCATACATTGAAAATGGGAAACAAGCTGGATACTGACACATCACTTTTCCACGTAGTCGCCAAATCGATAGAGGCATTTATCAGACCACGGGACCAACATTACCATGGATTGGCAGAAATAATGTCTCTGCATATTTAGCCACTCATTGCAGCTATCTTGTCTTCAAAGCCTGAAGAGTACCTATTTCCCTATTTTTCATTGGTGGAAATAATTACTGGGAGCCACATCAGGCCTACTGGGAGGATAACACCATACATCTAACTTGAATCTTTGCGTCAAATCTTGAGTTTGGTAGAAAGTGTTAGGATGTTCATCCGCATTCCATGTTCATCATAACTTCAACAAGTTGTTGAATTTCATTCATTGTTAGCCCATAAGAAGCTCGTCACATTTTGCTCTTTAAATCGAGATCAATTTTTAACTAAGATCGTCATTCCATTTCCTATAACTAGTCAAAAGTTTAGTGAAGTTTGCCAACAACTACACTGGAAAAATTAGTGCTTTCGTTAACCCTATGAGGACAAAATATTTCGGTCGAACATTATTTCTTTTGTAGTAATGTTTCTTGTAACCTTTCATTTTTACGATCGACTCTCGCAGATGTAGCATGAAAAGGTATTACAACTAATAACATTCGTTCGTAAGAAGAACAAAGAAGACAGAAAGCTGATTGTGCCAGTTTCGTTCATAGAAGTCATTTTATTAGTGAATATATTCATGGATAAAGGCATCAACGCACACTTGCTTCACGGTGACAAAATATCTGGAAATGTCTCAGACAGAGCTTACTACATTCTTCCCACACGCTTTTGTTTTAACGTAGACTTACGTCACTCCATAGTTGTCTAATGGTATGTCCGGAAAGGAAAAAATTATGCCGCTTTTCGCGGAGACATAGAGAATTGGTTTTGGTTTCCTTCAACAGAGAAAAGTGGACATTGAAGATTACAAAAAGACTTTTAAAATTTGGAATTACGGTTATTTACAGTCGAGTTGCAAAGTTGGTGAAAATCACAAAAAAGTTTGATTGCGTCACAGCGACCGATGCGCGCGCACGCAGACTAAGGCAATTCATTCATCGATCGCGCGAAAGAATTGTTGAATTACGTCGAATTTCGTGCTAAAGTTAAACGCTTACAGCTCCGCAAACAAATACCATAGAGAGTTGGTTTTAGTTTCATTTAACATAGAAAGGTAGACATTGAAGATTGCAAAAATAATTTTAGAATTTGTAATTACGGTTTAGTCACAGTCGAGTTTCAAACATGGTGAAAAACATGAAGAATTTTGCATAGATAGAGTCACATAGTCACACTAGACTAATAGTCACTATAGACTAGAGTTAATAGTCACATACAACTACTTTAGTCACAGAAAGTCACAGTTCAGCAAGGTAAGTAAGTCTACGCCCCTCAATCCCAGCGGCCGTTTCGCAGAGATAGTCTCCCGTCGATTTTTTTCGCCACATGATATCATCAGCTTATATAAAGCTGCCAACGCACTATGAATAAATTGTTTGACTAAAGACAATTTTTTTTAGTCTCTACGGTTTCATAAAATATTTCGCTTAGTTTATATCATACAATTTAATATTAAATCTTAAATAAGTGTTTCAATTCGATAAAGTTTACAAAATATCCATTTCATCATTTGGCGACTGTAGAGATCAAAGCATAAGAACAAAGATAAAACTTGGCAACCCTATCTCTTTTTTCCTATTTCGAAACATGAATTCCTTCATTTTGCAACACCCTTTCAAAAACCCGAACATAAATTTCCAATTTGAAAACCGAATTCTTCACTCCCTCTACCTTTCAATATTCAGCAAAACCCATTATGCCGCTCATAAATCCATTACTGGTACTGTTTTGATAGAAATATATATCTTTAAAAAGCGTGAGAATGGTTAGTGTTATTGCAAAAGGAAAAGCAAATCAAAATGTAATAAAGCGGATAATAAACTATACATATCTGTAGAACTTAGTTTCGTAACAATGAGTGATTTCTATTTTAACACACTGTGGGGGTGCTGTTGTTTTCCAAAATCTCATAAATAATAATAAGATATATGAAAATGTTGCTTATAAATGAGTTGAATCAATATGATGATATAAGAGTTGAAATAAAAATTGATGATTAACATTTAAAAACGGAAATAATTTGAAAATATTTTATGTCTAAGCTGACAAAAAGAAAAAATATATTATTCTAGGAATTGTCATTCCTTTTTCTCAGAAATTTAATTTTAGCAGATACCATCACAGCGAATCCCATCGATAAACAAAAGATCTTAATTTTAAATTAGAGGCTAATAAATGTAAATGCTGATAAGGAAAGATTTTACCATAAAGTACAAAGAACGTCAGTCTTAGTGAAGCGAAGCGGCAAGAATCCTATTCATCTAACAACATATTGATGCTCATCATGTTATTTTATTTTCGGGTTTCAAATGGAAATGTTTACTAACATACATACTGAAAATCACCATGAAACATTTTAAAAATTTAAAACATTTTCTCTACATTGTAAATTTCATAAATATCAATCCTGTTGCCTTTAAAATTTTTTCCTTAAAACCCTACGTTTTAACTCTTTAATCCCGAGGCGAGTTTTTTCTTCCAGCTCCTAAAAAACGGACCTTTTTGGGAGGCTAAGATATGAATTGGACTCTTCCAACTTGGGTGGTCATTTACCACATCACCCCACCTCCTTCTGTAACCTTCCCTTAAGGAGCAAGGAAATTGGAACCTCTAACGCGCCTATCTCCTAAGCTATCTCAGAAACTGAGTCTCCTCAAAAGAAGCCAACCGCAACAGACCGGCCTTCGTCGTCGGTAAGGGAAAATTTCTTGACCGCCTCGCTCGGTATGAGAGGGTTAATAAAAATAGTAATAAACGCTGCTTTTTATGACATTCAAATTTCTAATAACAAATTGTAGTGTATATCCTTGCAAAAGACCTTATTCAGAAAACTAATTTTTGCAAATCATTTTAGGCTCTAAAATATATCGATGACTACCTGAGGCTTGATTTATTGATTTGCTTTAGTTTTTGATCGACTTCCGAAATTATTTGTAGTTTTCATTCAATTGCGCAGCGCCATCCTAGATTCAAGATCCTAACACATCAAAAACGAATTTTAAGGAACAAGTGGTCAGTCCGACGTGCTAAATGCAAATAAACAAGTTAGTGTCCACAAGGAGTAAGAAGCAAAAAGCATCTGTGCACCTTCCAATTGCTAGCCCCCCCCCCTCTATTCCGCTGTTAAACCGGCTCCGGTTCCTCTCTGTAACATCCCCCGATTCCCATGTTATCTCGCATTCTTGAACATAGAGTGCCGTTTTCCAAGGAAAAAATATCTGGATAGTACTGCACCAACTTTCTAAAGAAGTAAAACTATTGTTATAGACAGGCGAGTCTAAAAAGTGATTATCGTTGCAGGAGGGTTGAAAATACTTTGAGTAAATAGGAATTCCGCCGGAACCAAAGAAAATATCGTTGTAGGCAGGTTTATCGTTATAGACTGTAT
>BGPR01005099.1:49139-75049 GCA_013235015.1 Araneus ventricosus
AAATTATTTTCTACTGTATGCCTTAGGTGAGTCTAAAAAGTGATTATCTTTGAAAACGGGTTTAAAATACAATGAATAAATAGGAATTCCGCCGGAACCAAAGAAAATATCGTTGTAGGCAGGTTTATCGTTATAGACTGGTTTCATTGTATTCACTGGAAAAGTGCCCCTGTGATGGTCTGCTTTGAGTTTGCGACCCCGTGTTCTATTGAAAAAATTATTTGTTCCTGTAAGCCTAATTTACACTTTAAGTTTTTCTAAAGAATTTTGGATCACACTGTATAAGCGGTTCCAAACCTTTTAGTATTTCAGACCAAAAATTTGAGATCTTTCATTCATTGTTGGGGTTTTAAATTATTGATATCAAAATACTACCTTTGGATAGCAATACTTGACAACCTATTTTTAAGTGTAAATTTTTGTTCCTTACAGAACAGGCTATTAACAGAATTGCTCTTTTCTTGTTTTAATTTTTATGATTTTAGATTTTTGTCTCTAATTTTTAAGCATTCGCTCTCTTCAAAACAGCGTTGAAAATTAATAAACTCTGAATTTTACTTTAAAAGAAATTTATTATGCTTTGGAAATTAATATATATTTCCATTTCCAAAAAGCAAAGTGTCAAAAACGGCTGAATTTATTTAAATTCTTATATTACTCATGTGTTCACTTAAACATTTAAAATAAATTACACTTACTCGAGAGAGTAAATTATCCGTTTTCTGGAAAACTGGACAGCAAATCCGTCGAGTCGTACAATTCAGTTGCTGAAATGGAAAGAAGCAGAGAAATTCGCGACAGAGCTGGAAATATATAAATACATATTTTTATTCCCTTCATGGTGTCTAATCTCAACTTCCTCTTACATTTTATTGCTCACAGGACAATCAAAAGTATCTCGAAAAATGCATTTGATTTTGCTTCCTTTTTCTGTTTGAAAAGATTTCAGCCATTCCAGATGTGTTTTATCGCATGAAAAACTGAAGAAGCCAACGAGCGGAATGCGATAAATATTCCAGCATTTGCATTTACAAAATGCTGAGAATCTCGACAGTAAAATGAACGTTGTTCTTTCTCGGAAACGGAGAGCTGCAACGACTTGTTAAGAGCGCGGTGCTTTGCTTAAAAATATGTTTCTTGCATTGAATTGCCCCTCGGAGGAAGGTAATGTGCTCAGAACCGAACATTATTTTACTTTATTTTCTCGAGAAAGTTGAAACCCTAAATGCATGCGATGAATGCGTGAGTTTATCGCTGTTTTATTTTATTAAAAATAATATCGCGTATCTGTTATATCATATGGAAACAACACTGGCCATTTCTGTTTTAAAATTTTTATGAATAAATATTTTTACAATGTTTATGTAACGTAACTACCACTAGTTAAACTATCTGTAACAACATATGCAGGGTGTTCATTTGAAGTGGCGGCAAACTCAGAGCGGTGATAGTAGGTATCAAGAGAAACAAAAATTTCCCTAGAGCATGGTATCGCCAGACACGTTTAGTTGGCGAAAATAGAGAAAATGCACAGGGAAGAGGGTGTGCTAGCTATACTGCAGCAAGACTGCATTGCGTTGCGCCAGAACCAGTGCATTTTCCATCAAAATGCGTTACTGTCTCCATGCTATATAATCTGGAAGTTGGGTTGGACTTGCAGAACCTGTTTCTTAGCCTCAACGCTTCTAAGTTCTCAATCCTTTGGACATGTTTAGTTGGTGAAAATTGAGAGAATACATGCGTAGAGTGTGCCGGCTACAGTGCAGCAGAATATGTTGTTAATGCATTATGACGTGCCAGCACCAGAACATTTTTCATATCACAATGCTTTACTACCTGAGCGTTACATAACCTGTAAGATAGATTGGACGCGCCGAACCTGTTCCTTGTCCTCAACGCTTCTAAGACCTCAACCATTTGGAATTCTTTTGAAAACACCATTAACTACTCGTTTAAGAGACGCCTGAAGAGACACTGGAGGGTCTCATAGTGTGGATCTTCATCTCTGTAGCAGACATCACCAACAAACCTGGGATTTTTCTGCTCGTCGGACAATAGTTTCTTTGTCGCTGTCAACAACTTCGATTAACTCCTGTAATTCTCTTCGTCCCCTTCCTGGTCTTGAACTCTGTGTCAGTAACAGGATATGTTGAAATCATGTGGCCAAATGAAGTTTTTTTGTACTTTTTATTGTACTTTTGGTATTTTAGAAACGAAACTTCGTTCGCGATATCATGCTCTAGGGCAATTTTTATTACTCTTCTTACCTACTTACACCCCTCTGAGGTTTACATTATTTGAAGGGAGCAGCCTGTATATAAATTAGATAAATGGGACCTTCAAATGAAAGATCAATTTTATTTATATCTGCAAAGAAACAATAACCAAGACTTATCATGAATGTTGAATTAATGAATTACTATAATTTAAAATTGGTTTGGCTTGGTTATGTCGGAGGTTTATGGAGTAATATCTATTTTCGGCTTTGCTACACCATTATTAATGTTAAAAGGTTCATACAAATAAAATAAAGTGCGAAAACAAAATGGTTAAAGCTAGTTCCGCTAATACTCTTAAAAGGTTTATGCTTTCCATTTACTTCCATATGCTTTCCATTTTTATTATTTTAATTTTTTAGGTTTACGCCTTCCATTGGTTGTAATAGCAACTTAAAACTGGCCATATAGTTGTTTGTTTCTCACTGATTATTTTTCAATATTCCTACCTGAAAAAGTTTTCTAAGAAATCTTGTAGGATGATGGAGACAAATATTTACTTAAAAAACTAAACCTGGAAGCACTTTTAGGTATTCATTATTTCGTTTAAATTATTGCATTCACGTATTAAACGTTAAGCCCTCCTTAAGCAATCAATCAAGCATTGTCATTCATGTAAACCAAACAAATGTATGAAATCAAGGAAAAATTTTAAAACAACTGAAAAGTGCACTATGAATGTAATAGTTTAAAACAGATGTGTTAAAAATAAGCCAAGATCAGGCGCACGCGCACACTGCGAGGAATCAGTATGTACTGAGACACGAGCCAGTGAAGATGTATCCAAACCCACTTTTCTTCATGATTAATTGCTAATCTTAACACATTGAGGCCACTATATAAAAAATGCATTCATTTTCTATTCATTTGGATACAAATGGCTTTTAATGTGTTAATGCTTACCTCATTTATAAGTGACTGTGTGTGCTATGTGAATATCTATTATCTTAATTTTGATGTTGTTAAGTATTATCTAAAAAGAGTTTGATATACATTCGTCAACGAAATGAATGCGACACCTCTGATATTCTGGTATATATTATCTCATCTTCACAGAACTAGTGTCGATGTTAATGGCTCAAGAGGAGACGTTTATTCAGATAAAAATAACCGATTAACCCAGTTAATTAACATAGTTAATTAACAGCTATCTCAGAATTTTCCTATTACGCCTATCAGTTTTTCCGCTGAATAGACTCCCCGTTAGCTTCTCTGTAACTTTTTATGCAGTTGTGATGATAATTTCGAGAGTTATAGGGCTTTGAAAAATGTCGTTTCCCGTGTTAAATGAATTTTAGAAACTTTTGACGATTTCATGAAATATGATATTCATGAAAAGTAGACCGATAAATGCAAATAAATATAATATATAATCCCTCAAAAAGTGGCATGTCAAAAGTGGGAATTTGCAGTTTTTTTGTAAATATTTCGGAAACTATTATATATATGCACTTGATTTTTCGGATACCGGTATTATAACGTCTCAGTTTTGCTCTCATATAAAAATTTCACAATATTACAATTCGCTTTTCTACACAGCTATATTAAAAACAAATTTAAAAAATATTTAATTTTTTATTAATGAATTTTTTTATGACTTAATGTAAAAAAAAATTAGTGAGTGAAAAAAGCTATGAGAGATATATAATACTTACCAAGATATCATCAAAAGTACCTAAAATTCATTTAACATGGGAAAATCCATTTTTCAAGATCCTATAACTCTCGAAATTATCATCACAATTGTATAAAAATTTATGGGAAGGCTAATTTCATGCTGAGGAGTCGATTCAGCGAACAAAATTGAGGGCGTAATACGAAAATTCCGAGATAGCTGTTAATTAACTCGGTTAATCAGTTATGTTTTATCTGAATAAACGTATCCTCTTGAGCTATTAGCATCGACACTAGTTCTGTTACGATGAGATAATATATACCTGAATTACTGAGGTGTCCCATTCATTTCGTTGACGACTGTACCAAGGATAATTTATTTTTATTCATTTATTTTGCTAAAATGATTGATAGCATGGCATTTTTAGCATAGCTTCCTATTATAAATAAAACTGCAGATGAAAAGTCAACAAACAAGGAGCAGTCCTGACTCCGAGTTCGGGGTATACTATGGTGATAAAGATGAAGAATGAAGATATAAGATTTCAGATGAGGAATGTTTTAACAGGAAATGGAGGATTTCAGATGAGGAATGTTTTAACAGGAAATGGAGTTACATCTCAGGTCATAAAACATTGGATTCTTATTTCTAACTAATCGCCATTGAATGTAATTAGTTTTAAATATTTGCGAATCGAAGCGAATACAACGTGAATTTTAGTGATAGCTTTATGAGTAACTCTTTTATTTGAAAATCCATCCATTGAATGTTTACACAAACCAAATTTGATATTAAGTTTAATCTGATATTAAAATACTGGATTCTCGGATATTATAAAGTAAATATATGACTTTCTAATTCTTATAAGTCGATGATAAATCACCTAATGAATAACATGATGTTTATCTTCTGAATAAAATATACTTTTGAAATTATTCCGATGAAATAAAAGAACCAAGACTATGTTTTTCGACGATTATGTAGAACAAATATTTTTGAAGTAAAACGCGAATTTAAGCGTAGTTGAAAAGAAATATTTAAATCCAATATTTGAACAAAACACAATGGAAATATCTCGTATATCCTTATTTTAATCTTTAAAAATGCCCAGTTCCATCTTAAAATTACTTTGGCAAAGATATTGAAATATGGCGAAAGAAAATATATCCATTAAATGATACATTGTTTTGGAAGTAGCATAAGCTTAGGGCGATATTACTAGTTACACACCGAAATCTATACGTTGTCCAGATGTTTTCCGAAAGAAAGAAAAACGGAAAAGCCAGTAAGTCAAAAACAATTTTAAACTAAGCTAAGATGTTACAAGAAACTTGCATTTTTTCTGAAGTTGATCTGAAAAAGGTGGAAGCTATTTTTAAGAATACTAACGTATGTTTTTTTTCTCGTAAATTATTCTTTGAAGAAATTAGATTTTGGAAATATTTTTAAAAAGAAATATCAATAAAGTTCACTAATTAAGTATCAAGAAAATAAAAGTACTTAAGGTATCCGACTGGTTTAAAATCGTCGTTTCTGATGAAAATTATCAAAAAAAAATATAACTTAATTTTGTAGCCTGTTTAATCAGCTTTCTAAAACTGTTTCACTTTTTATTCTGCGTGAATTACAAATGGAGTTACAACTGTTTTATTACCGAACTGTAAGCATTATTTTATGTTGCATGAAAACTTTAAATGTGTTTTCTGAGTAATGATATTTTTGTGGAAAACTGTCTATCATAACAATAATTTCTCAAAAAGTTATTCAAGTATTGATATGAAATTTTCTGAGATTGTTTTCTGTAATATGCTTGATGTTTTCCTCTAAAAACTAAGGTCAATTTTAATATAAAGTATTATTTTTAAGTGCTTAAATATAAACGAAAAGCATTTTTTATGATAAATTACCAGTTTCCTAACTATGTTCAGCTATATCTCAAAACTATTTGGAAGTACGAGAAATAGTTTAGAGCTTAGCACAAATATCTGTCATAAAAATGTACTCCTACAAGGATTTATGTATATTTAGAATATGATTCTGTCTATGGATGTTAACGTAAGGCAAATATTTTAGTCATCTTTCTTCAAATTTCTCAGTTTTTTTTTTTTAAATTTATTTTGAAAGCCTAATTTTATAATATTTTCATAGTTTTAAAACATATGCAGTTGAAAAATGTCATTAAAAAATATATATAAATTATTTTTCAAAAAAATGTCCCCGAACACAGTCGGATACCTGAAATCTGATTTTAATTAAGCATTAATCTCTTAATTCTGTTTTGACCAATAAGGTATCATAAATGGACTGGCCATAAAATCCAACTTTTGAATGTAGTTCTGAATCATTCAGTTTTTTACATACTACAGATGTTGTGTTAAAACAAAGTATTCTCTCTCCCGCCTTAGATATTTGCAATTTTTCGAAAAGCACTTTGACCGGATGAGCCCCTCTCCGCTGGGAATTCCTAGAAATTCGCGGGGTTACCTCAAACCCTCTCGAACTTTCTCTGACAAAAATTGACCTTCTGACCAATGGCGAACTGGTGATCTTTGTGAAGGGGTTCTTGGCATTTCTAGAGCAGAGAGGATTCGGGGAGAGTGGAGTAATGAACGGACGAGAGAAAAACACACAAAAATTGTAGTTGGTTGGTGAGTTTTACGCGGGCCGGTGGAGCCGATGCCCTGGCCGGCGTAAAAAAGAGTAAGCTTCGCCATGGCAGTTATCTGTGTTGATGAGGTACTGTTGTTTCCTAATAAAAAACCAAATTCGAATCGGAGGATCATTTTATTGATTTCTTTAGGGCATAATCATTTGACAAAAAGATCAGTTCTGTGAGGCTTCTGGTACGTTGCTTGTTGACTCTGAAATAAACATGATGTCCTACTGCTTGCATTCATGAGAGTTGTGATAATAACAATGAAGGTTTATTATTATAATTGTTGTGATTTTTATATCGATGACGTGAGAAGATGTATTGTTTGTTTCTCATACTTGAATAGGTATGAGACAACTGAACTAACGTTCTTCAGTTTTAAATGGAGCCAAGAAAACTTTTTTTAGTGAAATTGTTATTTATGTTTCAACAATTTACAGTGAAAATGTTTTAGTCAAACTATCATTTATGTTTTAACAATTTACAGTGAATATCATTTAGTGAGCTGTCAATTATATTTCACAAAATTCATAATGTAATATGAGATTATTGGTTCTACACCAAGTTGATTAGTGTAAGAGGAATGATTCCATATGAGTTTTAATTCCTTTTCTTCTCATTTAAATTTATAGTTTTATTAAATAAATGTTCATAATTTTGAATTAAAGGTTTGTCTTTATGAATTATCTCATCCATGAGGATGGCCTGGATGCAACAATGGGTTATTGCTAAAACACAAAGCGCAAAGTTAATGATTAATGTTTTACTGATTATTGGTTAAATCTGGCTCTTAGGTAAAAACCAAAAATGGACAATAAAACACTCAATACCACACAGAACCATCCTTTTACATCCATTTAAAACGCTAACGAAAAAGTGAGAAAAACGATAAAACGAAAAAGTGAGGAAAACGATAAAACGAAAAAGTGATAAAAACGATAGAACGAAAAAGTGAGAAAAACGATAAAACAAAAAAGTGAGAAAAACGATAAAGCGAAAAAGTGAGAAAAACTACAAAAGGAAAAAGTGAGAATAACGAAAATGTGAGAAAAAATATAAAACGAAAAAGTGAGGAAACGATAAAACGAAAAAGTGAGAAAAACGATAAAACGAAAAAAAAAAAATGAACGAAAAAAAATTTGGTTTGATATTTATAAAAGCACGAAAGAGAGAGAGAGGGGTGGGGTTCTACATTAAAATAAATGTTCAAACTGGTGACCATTGGCAGGGCCAGATTTCTCACATGGTCAGCCTATACCATGGCATAAAGCGTAGTTGTCAGGGCAGGGATGTACAGAAGTAATAAGAACCAAATATTTACGCACTTTATAGTGCTATTTTTAGGAGGTCATATAAAATGAACTTTTTAAAATTTACATTTAATATATTGAGCTGTACATTTTTTGTCTTCTGTGTATCTTATCATCTCTTGGCTTTGCACTTATTTATTTGCATTGAAAGAGATTTAACTTTATCGATGCGGGACCGTCTCATACGTCCCTTCAAGCAAAAGACGATAGCCGTCCGAATGTCACTCTGAAATTTCCACCCCCTTTCGTTAAGTGTGATTGATTTCACACCCGCGGCTCGTGCTTTCCTCTTTAGAGTGGCTCGCCCAGATGTGTTTGGGGAAGAGGGGAGTTTTCTTACAATTCGGACAATACCAGCTGTCATTGTGGTTTTTGAGGGGGAAAATGAATTTCTGTTATCTTTCATAACGGATCTCTGATGTTCTTGTATTTTGAGGTCCCTTTATTTCAGTGGCCTTAGGAATGAGAGGGTTAAAAAGATCTGTAAACTTCAACGAGCCATCAAACCTATTAACGGATAAAAGCGCGAACGAAGTAGTTCTATTATTCATTTCATACAATTTCAAGAAATAGAAAACATTTTATAGTATTTTTGTGTTTTTGACAGTATTTTTGTGTAATGTAACAATGTAATGTTGTAACATTGTAATGTAATGTAATGTTGTAACAATGTAATGTAATGCAATGTAACAATGTAATGTAATGTAATGTTGTAACAATGTAATGTAATGTTGTATCAATGTAATGTAATGTAATGTTGTAACAATGTAATGTAAATACAGTATTTTTGTGTAATGTAACAATGTAATGTTGTGTAAATGTTGTGAAATGTGTTGAACAGTATTTTTGTTGGCGTTATCATTATGTTATTTTATTTTATTTACTTATTTATTTACAGTAGACTCCGCTTACTGTGATCACTTCGGGACTTAAGAATTTTAATAACACTAACCGATTGATAACAATAACCGAATTGTGTGAAATCAACTATATTTTTACCACATCAAGGGAAAAGGAACAAAAAAAGGAGAAAAAAACACTTACCTCAGGGCTATCTATAATTTATTTCAAAAATAACAATTAAAAACATTCCTCAATTATTCCTTAACAGATCATTTATATATTGTTCGTACTCGTATTGCTTTTTAAAATTTGTTGGACGATGCTGAATGCCACGTATTAAAATATCAAGGACTTGCCTCATTTCGGCGTTCGTTGGCGTGTTTTCTACAACACATTCGTCCCCGTCAGAATCATCAACTTTTATTGCTTGGTCTTGTTCACAAACAGCATGGCAAATTTCATAGTCTGTTATTGTGGCAGCTACTGGAATGTCCTCATCAATGGGCATCCACATTTCATACTCTTCCTTTTGCATACCTTCAGGAGGTTCAGTGACAATTACCGACGGTCACGTCCCTGCCCGCTGAATGGACGCCCTTCAAAGACAGGTCATGAAGAATAAACCCCGATATTCTTGGCATGTTGGGGGAAAGTTGCCTCCAGATGTTTCCTAACAAGTGGAGCGATAAATTCTACAAACGTCAATCGTTAACGCTGGTAGAAATTGAGGGATCGGTCAATTCTCTACTTCAAAACTAATAAAATTAAACTACGTAGTATTCACATTAAACGAATAGTTTTGTGTACATTTGAATACGTTGTTTCGGGACCAGATGTTTCTGATAATATAAAGCGAATTATAACATTAATGGCGATCACATTAAGCGAAGTCTACTGTATTTAAAGAAAGCACACTACGAAGATAACTCCATAAAAATTATGTATCATAAGCAGTGCAATTTTGAATTAAAAATTTAATATGGGTGAAAATTTGCAGTAAGTGCTTATATGTTTCAAAAATAAAAATATAAGCACTTCAAAAACAAAAAAAATGAGATGGGAGGGAGCGCAGAATATGTTTTGGCCTAGGGCGTAGAAATGTATAAATCAAGCTAAGGAAACTAATGGTTTCGCGACAGATTTTAGTAGTTTTATGGGCTACTTTCTTGAGCATCGAAAACGAATAGAGCGAATGATGTCTTCACTGTATTTTCGACGATAGGCTATCGCTTGTCGATTATTCTTATAATTTCGATCTTTGATATAACTCCAAGGACTTTATTTGCAACGAATCCAAAAATTCACTGTTGCAGATTCAAAACCATGGTTGCATTTTGTATTACCTTTCTGGTTGCTAAGCAGGTTAATTTTTTCATGTCGTTCTGCTTCATTTTGTGTTTTTAGAAGATAGGCCGAGCATTCCGTGTTTCGCTTTTCGTGTTGCTAGGTGGAGCTGCTGTCGAATAGCTTCGTAGCGCTTGGTATGTGTTATATGGATAAATCTGCATTAAATGTTCCTGATTGTTTTTTTTTATCCTACGAGGATACCACAGATACGATTAGTTTAATTAAAAAGGGTGGCTACTAAAGTCCTTCCACCCCACATTAAATTGAGAACGGCGACAACTATTGTCACAAACTTGGTGTCTAAGTATAGTAAAGCGACCATCCGCTCCACGGTGAGATCAGTTTAAGCGCCAGCTAGTGTCAAACAACGGAGTTAGCGATCCTATCTCGAAACCAGTGCAAGAAAAGGGAAATAGTTCAATTACAAAATTGTAGACAGTCTTCGATTTAGTACAAAAAGACACCTTTGCCTCATCAACACGAAGAAAAGAACGCTTAAAATGCCCATTTGTTTGTTCGCAATTTCCAAAATTGTGACATCACAAGACATGGACAAAAGGAGAAAATGTCATTTTTCGGACAAAAAATAAACCCCATTACACTTACTTATGGGAACAACTCAAACAGCAGGTGTATGCGACCCCTCCGCCAACATTGCAGGACCTTAAACGACGCATCACTGATACTTGTGCCAGCTTGTCATCTGATATGCTACAAAATATGCAGCAAGAATTCCAAAAAAAGATTACATATCTGCATTGTAGCTGACAGAGAGCATTTCAAACACCAAAAATAAAAATATCTGCTGATAACTAAATATACTGTTTTACTTCTAACGCTTTTCTGACGTAAGAGTATTTGAAATCGCGACCAAACAAATGCGCGTTTTACACGTTTTGTTCTTACCCTTTTGCGCTCAAGGTGTCTTTTCGTACAAAATCGAAGACATTCTGCAATTTTGTAATTAACTTTTTCCTGTATCTTTTACCGTTTTCGAGATAGGAACGCTAACTCAGTTGTTTGCCAATAAGTGGCGCTGTGACCGATCTCACCGTGGAGCGCATGGTCGCTTTACTATACTTAGACACCAAGTTTGTGGCAATAGTTATCGCCGTTCTCAACTTAATGTGGGGTGGATGGACTTTAGTGGACACCCTGTATAAACGTTCCGCTTTGAAGCAGTAAGAGGACTATTTTGGTCGAACATAACAATTTTAAACTGTGGTCAGATGATGAAGGAAACACATCTGAGCCAGCACCAAAGTGATTTTGCAGCTCAGCGTTAAGACAACGTGCTGATATTATAAGCAATTACGGTTTCATGAGCCTGAAGTATGAAGAGCAGTTTAAAACATAGCTTCCCTAATATACAAGGTGTTCAGAAAGGTCGTTCATAAACTTTAAGAGTAGACCAGGCGAAGAGAAACAGCAAAACAGAACTTAATACCGAAATTAAGAGGGGATTAAAGGGTCAATGAAAAGGATACACCAGGTGCAATTTACGACACCAATTGAATGCAATACAAATTTGCAATACCACAATAACCCAGTTGCATGAATAACAGCATGCGAAGCGTTTATCGCTTCAGACAGAGCGCCGCCCCATGCCCCCGTACCTGAAGCCATTACGGCGACCGAACCGGTTGGATGGACATGGGACAAAAGATGTCAACAGCACGCGGTGTTCCCATTTGGTCACCCTCCCAAGTACTGACCGCGCCCGATGCTGCTTAACTGCGGTGATCAGACGAGAACCGGTGCTTTCAGCATGGTAGCAGGTCCTTTGGATACTTACTTTAAGAATTCTGAAGGATTGCTGTTGTTCCTGCGCCGTACTTGAGACAAGCATATCTATAATGCCGCATATGACTTGTAATATTGTTGTTTATGCAGCTGGGTTGTTGTATTATGTATCCACTCAAACAATGACGTGCCTTTCATATGATGCACCCTTTCCTTTCACTTAATTCCCCGGCAAAGAGTCCCCTGTTTCGGACCCCTTTGTGTTTCCGACCTCATGCAAAAATGACTCGTTTCTATATACCTGACCAATCCTTAAAGATTTTAAAGACCATCTCTGAACACCCTGCATGTATGTAAGCAAACTGCAGGTTTTAATGGCACATGAAATATACGACACATCAAAAATGCTATTTTCAATTAAAATTTAGCCATTGCGGCATTTAAACATTGTCTCAATATCCATCCATTTCTCTCGGACATCATGGCTTACTACGATTGCATTGCACTGTCATTGTGGCTCATAATATTACCCTCCTAGCCTCAACATACACTCCATATGGCCTGTAATCAATGTAATGTCATAATATAACATTAGTGAAACATCATAATGGTATTAAATGCATCATTCCAGAAGCGCCGTTGTCCCATGTCTATCCATGTTACTGTGTCGTTATGGTCTGCCTCAATATTACTGCACTTTGATCTTACCCAAAGGATCTAAATGCGAAGCTGCTACAATGGTACTGCTCTATCTTTGATAATATTGTTTTCCTTACCATTTAGTTTGTAATCATTATACTATCGCATTATGTGAATGAATAATTGTCATTATGGTATTTAAGCAAATACTCTCGAGGTTACATTGTCTCAATGCTAGCAACATAATTAGGTGGCTACCATTGGCCATGTTCTTACTGTACATTGTCTCTGACTGATAATGTTACTTCCCTTATGATATCAATAACTGTTGCCGCTGATATCTCGTACCATATGTTTGGTACAACAACACCCGAATTTCTCCATTGTATCGTAAAACTCTAATGAACAATACCAATTCTGCTTGACATATATTACATCTTTAGGATATTTAATTTTCACTGATCAAATTATATATTTTGCCACACTTGCAAATAAACTACTCTTGGTATAACTTCTACTGAATAACATCTGATATATGCACTTTGGCAAATTCAAGCATCATTTTCCAAATTTTATATCCATCATACATGAATACATACTTACATTTGATACACAATTATATCTAGATTTCTCTTACATGAACATAAAAACCTTTTCATTTCTCTCTTATGTTATATTGTATCTATTCATAAATGATGTATACTGGTTACAACTATGTTTCCAAGAGTTTTGTTTTATTTATGATATATATAGGGGATTTATTCCCCTATTTTTCGTTTTCCCCACAATTGGCTTTCGCAGAGGGTTGGCGCCACAAATCTAAATCAATGCGACATATCAGTTCCCAAGGCTGATAAGCATTTGATTGTTAGTATTCCATTTCTAGGTTATTCTTTTTCATAATGGAATAGTCGTTAATCATACTCTCTTTTGTATTTCATTTGTATGATTATTGATAAGGTAATTTGATTTTAATTTTAATTTCTAGATTAATATTTGTATATATTTAAAATATAACATATATTTTGATTAATTGAAATATTTAACTATATAAATATATGAAAGGTATTCGTGGTTGTAGTCAGTAAAAAGTCTAGTTATAGTCTAGTTTTCCTTCATTATGGGAGTGTGCGGAATGCACGTAATCTCGGTTTTAAGTTTCAAGTAAAAATCGAACAGAAGATCCCTGCATTTCCTCAGGTAGGGATTTAACATATACACGTTATCAAAGTGAAGGGAATAATAGCTATTTTTAGTAAATTAAGTAAGTGTTTTAGGGAAAAGCATGGCGGCAATAAGTCGCTGATTTCGCGATTTGTGTAGGCGCGTGGAAGTAATTAGAATATTCTCTTAGTAATAAATATGCCAAAACGCGAGATTTAATATACCTCCAGAGAGGGAAATAAAACGAAACTGGAGTTTAAGAAAAGCGATTTTGGAATACATTAATATAGTACTATAATATTAGGTTAGTATATATAATATTAGAATTTAAAGTAAAATTAAGTAAGATTATATATATATATATATATATATCTTATACGCGTTTATTTCCTATTGCTATAAACTGGATAAAACCTGAACACTCATTTCTGCTTACAACGTCTTTGAATTCCAACTATTAATTTTACTTTCAAGTTAACTAAATTTCCAACACCAAGTAAATATCTTTTATTGATTATCCTGCATAATTTAGATATGATATCATGGTTCGCTAATGTTCTTTACTGCATTAAGCCCGCCCGAGGAGTATCGGGGTAGCTATAAAGAGAAAAAACAGCGTTCCACAAGCAAACATCCCTCACGATGGCTCCAGAGAGTGTGAAAGTTTACAGATAAAACAGTATCGAGAAAGTATAAAGACATTTCCGTGAGAAGCTTCCACTCTTCTTGCAACTCCCCGAAGGTACTTACTTAAATGGCTTTCAAGTAAGTGAAAAGCTTACGTTAAATCATGACTGCCTTTGGGGAAGTTAGTGCACGCGAATGAGTACTTTGTGAACGGCGCATCCCTCTACCCCCCAACCTGGAACATCGGCGGTAGGGGTTGAGGTGCCTTTGATCGCAGCTGATTTATGGCTTTATCGGGGTGGTTTTGAAGGAAAATCTTCTTGAGAAGTGCTCCCCCGAAGATTTTCACGTGGTTTGAAAGTTGTTGCAATTAATTATTCAACGCGAGTTGGGAAGCTTTGTTTCCGCTTTAGCTGCCAGTGTGAGAAAGTTCAGGTAGCATTCTTCTTGTCTGCTGGTATTTAGAAACAAATGGATTGATTCAGGTGTTAAGAATAAATGGAGAGTTTTAAGAATTTGAGTTGTGTGATTTTTTTCTTGGTAAAAATTCTTTACTAAATATAGATAAACTATAGGTGCCGAAGGATTAGTAAACATAATACGTTGAATGAAAATTTTTGGTACCCGAATTGCTTGTTAACAAATATGTTATTTTTGTTTTCCGAATTTTAATTCATTCGGGTTTTGGAGATCCAGTGAATAAATAATTATATAATTTATACTTTCTTTTGCTAACTTACAACTTACATAATTCTAACATTTTTTTTATTATTATGCTAATTTATTTTAAAATTATTTTACTTATATGCCATAATAAAGCTATATTCATATACATTCTTGCATTTTCCTCAATTATGTTTTTTTCCTCCCTTTTTGGCATGATAAATATTTCAAGTCTAGTAGGATTAAATATCTAAAAATGCAAAGAATAAGTCTGCATGGATGAATGGTCTCTGATGAAGTCATCCACCGGATTCTTACTTCTTATCGTTGTCTGCTATTATTCTTATATTTTTAACTCTTCCACAATTAAAAATTCCCTTTATTAGTATTCATATTTATCACGTCTAGTAGCCTATTTTTTGTACAACATCCTGTTTAAACTATTTGCTTCGTGCATATTCTTTGTATCGATATTTTTTGTGCTATAGAAACGCATAGTATGTTGCTTGTTTAAGGTCTGTTTTTAATCAAATTTTACTGCACTTCAAGGAATTAAAGTATCTCTCGAAAGTCGATTGCTTTTCTATTACTATCCGTTATTTACAGTTACCGGAACACTGTCGTCTCTGAATAAAATCCTTAGCAAAAATTTTCTTTTTCATTTCTGTTCGGAACCTTAACTGTTTTTTTAATAGTGCATATTTTATAGGATGTTGATACTATGTGCTAATAGTACTGGTGGTGGTAAATTATGTACTGGCTCATTTATACCTAAGTAGATGTTTCCTAAGTAGAGATTAGAGATCTCATTCACCAGTAATCTCTAGATAAATTCCTCCAGCTACAGAATTTGTGGAAAATTTTGTTTAGACTCACCATTTTCTGATGGAACCAGCTAATCCTGAAACGATACAAAATTATATTTTTATAGAATGTTGTAATGTATAATGTTTGTTTAAATCATAATAAGAGATAAAAATGCCTCCTGTAGAAATAACGGCACGCAACGCTTAGTTGTAACTTTTTCAGATGGGTTCAGCTGATCCGGAAACGAATCGAACTGTTATTTACAGGCTGGCAATTATTGAGCTATATAAAAAAAACCTTGATAACTTTTGAACCGTTGTCGAGATTCAGTTAAAACTTGGCGGTTGAATGCAAGGCATGTTGGGAATTTTTTTGAGCATGCTCACTCTTATTGTTGCTGTTCATTTATCGGTGAAAATGTCGAAATACAGCGTTCCTGAGCGTATATCGATCGTCAAGGCCCACTATTCAAGCTATAACAGTCAGCTCAAAGGAAATTTGCGGCCGATTGCAAGCTGAAGACAATCGGTCCAAGTGTTATAACAATCAAAAATGTGATTGAAAAGTCTCGACACTTCAGCAATTTTTGAAGAATTTTGCTCTTCGTTTGCGCCACGTCATAGCCATTGGTGACAAGCATATGGAACATGCCATAAACTAAATCCGAATATCTGTAGTTGCTTTTAAAATTTGAATACAATTTTTGAACTCGGTAGTTTTTGAAAATTTTATTTCTTATTTCATATAGCTCAATAATTGTCAGCCCGTATATGCATCGCTATAAAAGTATAATGTTATTTATAACATTACTAGCTGATGTTATAAATAACATATACCAGGCGTTGCTTGGGATGAAAATATTTTCAAGTCTATGAAATTGTATCAATTTAAACTTAATTAAACAGTGTTTCGCAGTAGCATGTTTCGTACATTTTCTTTCGTCCTCTTGTGTGTCGTCTGACCCTTCGGCCTTCCTTTTGTCTCCACACTTCGAACCACCTGGCACGAGTCTAGCAATCCTTAGAACTCAATTTTTCTTCCCCATCATTACTAGGTCAGCAACAGGAGCTCCTTAATATCATGGTTTTTATTACCATCATCCGAAGTATCATTCTCTTCTTTTTCTGTCTGTGTGCCTGATGGGAAAACACCGGATAGTGTTCCTTCCTTTTCCCTTGAAGTCCTCTCCCTTTAGAACTGGATTCAATAACCTTGAATGACTTTATACACTCATTAGGATCATTTAAATGTTTGTCAAAATTAAATGACGCATCGAATGAGGATATTAATTAGCTAACATCATTGGATTGCTGTGGACACATATTGAAAGATGTATATGCTATGAAATAAAAGTGGAAATAAAATGTCGGCCTTTCTGTTAATATTCAAAGAAAGTATTATTTTTATTATAACTTTAACAGTGATAAAAACACGGGAATGAAGGATTTGATGAAACAAAAATTCGGTTAGAATTTAATTACAATAATAAATAGCATTGTAGCAAATTGTGCTTCAAATGGATTTCGAAAATTTTATTAAAATTAGGGGAAAAGAACGTATGCGATTTAAATACATATGTAAAAAGAAAATTATCTGCTCTTCAACATGGTATATAAATCATCTTCGTGCAATATATATTTCAGAAGTTATTGGCAAAAAACTGGCAAAAAAGACCGAAAATCGTCTTAATCCTTGTTATTTAAGTAAATATTTTAAGAAGTAATAATTTTTGAAAGTTCAGAAAAGCACATTTTATCTAGAAATGGACTCCTCAATGGCATGCCCAAATTTCATTTCGATACTATTCACCGTTTAAGAAGCCTTCTTGAGACATGCAGACCGGTAAAAGACCTTCCTCTCCTCCCTAGTTCTTCTCCCTTCGATAGGAAACAGATTAAGTAATCTTGAATGTCATAACACACTCATATGGATCGTTTAAAAATTTTTGAAAATTAAACAAAACATCCCATAGAGCGAGTAATTAATCCAATTTCACAATTGTTGGATTACTATGCAACCATATTAAAGAGGTATATGCCATGACATCAAGGCATGAAACTGGAGATTGAAAGTCTGCCTTGGAAATAAAATTGTCCAAAGAAAACTATATTTCTTATATTAACTGTAACAGTGGCAATGCGACAAGTGAATGACGGATTTGATAAACTGTAAATTTTCATCAATTTAATTTTATAAGAATAGAAATTATAGTTAAAAATTGCGTCAAGATTAAATTTTGAAACGTTAATAACAGTTAGAGAAAAAAATCTACCGTAAAGAAATAACCATCATTAAAAAGATATTTTTTTGCCCTTTGAGATGGTGTAAAAATTGTTTTAGTGCGATAAATATTTCAAAAGTTATTGTCGAAAAACTTTTAATAATTAGGCTTAAAAAGGCTTAATTTTTTCATCATTTAATTAAATATCTTAAGAACTTGATAGTCTGAAAGTTAAAAATAGCACAGTTGACCTACAAATGTGCTTTAGAATGTCGTGGTCAAATTTCATGTCGTTAACTTTCACCGTTTAGGAGGAGTTCTTGTGACTGACAGACAGACAGACACATGTACTTTCTGTTTTATATTGTAGATAATTGGAAGAAGTATTATACTAGCCCGAGGAAATTATAGGATAAGCAACTAGACGGTTAAAGTACATAGGGCGATTTTGATTAAATTGTCATCGTATAATTATTTGTCTCAACTAGTTTTGCCTTGTGTGGAATATGGTACATTTTTTTTAATTGGCTTCAACACCCTGGACAATAATTTCGTTAGGATGTAAAGTGATTTTATTGTATAATATTCATGATAGTCATTTGTAAATTACATTAGACATTTTATTTTAAAAACATGAGAATTCTTCTCCTTTTTAAAGTTGATCGAAAATATGAATTATGAAATTTCTACTGAAAATTTTTACAAGACTCCGTCTACCATGTGGGTAATAAATAATGCAGAGTTCCAAAAGGGAATACATTTTTCATTCAAAAAAAGACACACTCAGAATTGAAAAATGAGATGATTAATCAACCTATGCGTGCTGCCGGAGGTTAAATGGATATTTGAAATGTCCCGTGCAATACTTTATCAACCGTGCTCAATGATACTTGAAATACAATTTGAAACATTTTCGCATTTAAATTTCCGCAGCGTCCCTCCACCCCGAAGAAATCAAGGAAATCAATGCTAAAGTTATTAGGGTTGAAAAGAAAAGCAACTCATTTCAAAGCCCTGATTTCTATCGACGTTTCTACATTTCCTTTTTTTAAAATTCTATTTTTTCCACTGACGGAACAGATACCAGGTTTTCTTTTGCCTTTATTTCACTATTATTTTTTCCCAATTTTTTCAGCTGCTTTTTTATAATATTTTTTATCGCAAAAGAACGGAACGGCGTTATTGAATGTATTGTTCTTTTCAAACAGAGCTATCGGGAAAAGATTCCGGAAAAATGCGACACATTTTTTTTTCTTACTTTCTATTTTTGCGTTCTTCTTCACGAGATATCATTCCTTTCTTTTTTACGATTGCTATTATATCGCATTCTACTTTCCTGTGCAAAAAATAACGTAGACTGAGGCAGCTAAAATGGAATTGGTAATGATAGTGCAAGTAGTCTACGGATGTCGATTTATGTAAAATATTTCATCAGTCTGGGAGGAAGTTCTCGAGGACACTAATAGACTGATTTCAGATAGCGTTCGTGTTTTTGTCTTAGAATCGGTACGTTTCTTGCGACGATGGTACGGTATTATTTCTTTCAGACACAATTTTCTGGGAATGGAACTGTGCATATCTACTATATATAGAGACCATCACAGAGAGAAAATAGATATTTATTCCTAAACCGGTTTAATAAGGATGTCGATTTATGTAGAATATTTCATCAGTCTGGGAGGAAGTTCTCGAGGACACTAATAGACTGATTTCAGATAGCGTTCGTGTTTTTGTCTTAGAATAGGTACGTTTCTTGCGACGATGGTACGGTATTTTTTCTTTCAGACACAATTTTCTGGGAATGGAACTGTGCATATCTACTGTATATAGAGACCATCACAGAGAGAAAATAGATATTTATTCCTAAACCGGTTTAATAAGGATGCCGATTTACGTAGAATATTTCATCAGTCTGGGAGGACGTTCTCGAGGACACTAATAGACTGATTTCAGATAGCGTTCGTGTTTTTGTCTTGGAATAGGTACGTTTCTTGTGACGATGTTACGGTATTATTTCTTTCAGACACAATTTTCTGGGGATGGAACTGTGCATATCTACTGTATATAGAGACCATCACAGAGAGAAAATAGATACTTGTTCCTAAACCAGTTTAATAAGGATGTCGATTTATGTAAAATATTTGATCAGTCTGGAGGAAGTTCTCGAGAACACTAATAGACTGACTTCAGATAGTGTTCGTGTTTTTGTCTTAGAATAGGTACGTTTCTTGTGACGATGGTACGGTATTATTTCTTTCAGACACTATTTGTTAGGAATGGAACTATGCATATCTACTGTACATAGAGACCGTCACACAGAGAAAATAGATATTTGTTCCTAAACCGGTTTAATACACAGGACAGTCATCAGCATCTTTAATATCCAGGTAGAGTAAAAAAAGTATGTGTTAGATTGCAAAAAAATGCAACTACATCATTTTTTGGCTTTACCAATATTTTTAAATATTTAAATTTTCGCCTCCAAAGTTTCTTTCGTATCTTGTGGCATCTTTGGCAACTTAAAATTTCAACGGTAATTTTTTACACTTTTATTAAATATCTTAATTTTTCAAATTTATTTTCCTAGTAATCAACTTAATTATTAAATGCTTTAACTTTTTATGTCAATTCCTTTAATATTTCAAGTTTATTAAATTGTAAATTAATTTAATTCAACGCAACTATTTGCTCACCATTTTTGTACGGCGGAGGGTTTTGTGAGTTGACAGTGTAGCGTCACCTGTCTGGAAATATTTCTTTGTTTTTTGGTTTGAAGTTTCTGAACTGAACGCTCGCACCCTGGAGGTTTCTCGAGACCGTTGGATTAATTCCTTCGGTTCTCGGCCTCTCAGCCGTGCAGAAGAGTTGAATAGATATGCTTCTGAAAGAAGAGATGAAATCCAAATAAATGACCTACAATAACGTTTTTGAAACATCAATATAAAGAAGCGAAGGTCTGCTGCTGCTGATGTGAGTAAATAACGACAACTTAATTTTCGTTTGGGCCTCTACAGAACGACGTTGCGACCCTGGTATGCAGAATGTGTTAACAGAGGTGATCCTCTGAATCGACGGCTTTCGCTACGTAAAATAAATCTACCATTTCATTCATCGAAACAAATTTTATGGCGGTGTTAAAGTGTTTTTACAACAACAATTTTCGAAATAATTGTTCTCGGAACAAGTGGTGAATATTGTGGAAGTAGTAGACTGCAATTCAAGAAAATTTTAAAATTCTGCCTGGTCATGCCAAGAGCAGTAGCTGAAAAAGTCTTCGTTCGTCAAAAGGATGTGTGTCCAGTAAATTTATAAAATATTAAAATTTTTTTACTAAGAGAGCCCTTTCTTTAATTTAATTTCTATTTTCTTAGTATCTTTTTATATATTTTTTAAGTCTGCAGCGCTTTCGTAATAATGTGTAGCTATATTTTCTTTTTTATTTGTTGTTTTTGATGTGTTGGTCGTGTGCATCATAATCGGTAATACCTATTTGTTAATTGTGGCAATAATTGATTTAATTTAAACAATTGTTAAATAAAATGTTTTGAATTGAAAATTTTGGTTTTGCTTTAATCTCTCTAATTGTTTTCACAACGTAATTGTATCTTATTTTCAGCTACTTCCATTAACGGCCAATTATTTTTAGGTGCCTGAAAAGGTAGGTGCTCAATTAAAGGTGTAGCAAAAATTGCATTTTATTGTATTTCAATTTTTTAGCACCATTCATTAAAAAATAATTAACATTTGAATAAATTAACAGTGTGGCTGAAACAACGTACCGCAAAATTGCGGTTCCTAATTGTAGGATTTTACACTTTTGAATAGATCATTTAACAGTACATAATCTTTGATAATAATAAAAGCGAATGTGTGCCTGCGTGTATGAAAGGTAGGGTTGTGTACATTGGAGCAAGTTTTTTGAAAATAAGTTAGAACTTTAATTAATTAAAAATTTTGGCACAGTTCGCTGATAATTTCCAGAAATATAATAACAAAAATTGATTTTTTACACCACTTTAAAATTCAAAAATTACCTTTTTCATCATTTTAATTAAATTGTGGAGCAACACTTCCCCAGATTTCGACAACTTACCGTAGACTGATGCAGCTTAAATGGAATTGGTGATAATAGTTTAAGTTGTCTAATGATACCGATTTATATAAAATATTTCATCAGCCTGGGAGAAAGTTCTAGAGGACGCTGATAGACTGACTTCAGATAGTGTTCGCGTTTTGGCTTGAGAATAGGTACGTATCTTGAGACGATAGGTATGTTTCTTTTTAGGATAAGTGTTGGCGCCTGTATTGCAAAGATTTGTGTTTAACTGTAACCTCAACGCCAGTTTGGAGGTTATTCTGTAAGAATATTTGTTTTTGTCAGATTGGCTTCTTCCTTTATTTCGTGTTCGTCGGATGTCTCCATTCGGGAGCATCATCTTCAATAAATCCCTAAAAATCATGGAATTCGTCTAAATCAATTGTCGTTTCGTAATTACAGTCCATTAATCAAAAGGACCATGCAATAGATATGTTTCTTTTTACGATATTTTTTCTTTCAGATACATTTCGCTGAGAATGGAGCTACGCATATCTGATGTATATTCACATCATAACACCCAGATAGTAGATACTTGTTTCTCAGCCGGTTGGGTATAGAAGACAGACAACAGCAGCTTCAATATCTGAACACATGAAGGGGTCTATTCGGGTACCCCCGGTTGGGTTAGGAGACGTCACTTTTCCCATTGTTAACGTGCGGAAAAAGTGACGTTTCCCAACTCAACCGGGGGTACCAGAATGGACCCCTAAGTAGGAACGGCTCACATTAGGAGGCAACAAAAGTTACTTCTGCGGTTCCGAATTGCAGCATTTTATACTTTTGAACATATCATATATCAGCTACCTAATGGACTAATAAAAAATAAGAAAGCAATTCCTGTAGACAAGCTAGAAGGCGATGATAGATTTCTTTTGTCCCGAGATATAAAGCAAATACATTTTCTCTCCGTCGTTTCCTCCTCTAATTTCCAGCTGTAAGGGCGAAAGAAGGTGGATTAGAATGCAACTAATGCGATCTTTCCAACGAGGTACCATATGCATAGGTGAGAAGGCAGTCAAAGGGGTCTATTCTGGTACCCCCGGTTGGGTTGGGTTCCGTTGTTAACGTGCGGAACCCAACCCAACTCCCAACCCAACCGGGGGTAGCAGAATAGACTCCAAAGTTAGAGGTTGAAAACCGCTTTTCAGACCATAACTTTTATGTAATTGCAGCAATCGAAAAGCATTCATCATAAAAGTTGTTATTATGATAAGGCGATAATTCGCCTAGTTTGAATTATCCATTTTTCTTCAATTGTAAAACCGTGATGGAGAAAGAAAAATTTCAACAGTCCTCATCATCATTTTCGGCCCCTTTTAGCCGGATAGCTCATCTACGAATTCGACTCAGATTTGACCCTAACTACGGTGGCTATTGATTCTAGGTATCATGAAATATGAAGATCTGCAGAAATTTCCCAGAAGTCGAGCCATGAGAATCACTGCAGCAGGTAGTACTCCAGTGCGCAATCTATCTAACTTTGACATGGTATTTGTGAACAAATTTAATTAATTTTCATGATGTTACCTATTCTAATAAAAACTGAAAAATCGGGAGTGTTAATCTCTTGATTTTTTTGTACACTTCCAAGTAAGAATGCCATGTATAACGTGTGATCAAGAATTATTGCAATGATCGATTCCGTAATCAAACGTTCTTGACTGGCATAATAAAATTCCTCTAAAAGAGTATCCAAATATACCATCCCTACTCTCAACATTGCTCTTTACGTTGACATATATTAATCCAAGATTTCTATTATCATACGAAAATAACAAGGCAAATAAAAAATCTGCGAAGCCGTGGAATCTACGAAGATTATTATCTAAAGTGGCAAATCATGTTTAGTTGAAACGAAGGATCACAAAATGAAATTTATGAAAAATCAGGATTGATCTGTAAATAGAGAAAAATATTTTGCTATGTTGGCGAAATGAGTTTTTTAAAACAGATATCGTTAATATGGACGTTTTATGAAAATTCTATTATAATAATTTTCTAAGATACAAGTATATTATACACAGGTTTCAAATTTGTGTCATTTAATATTAATTATATATCTGGTATAAAATATTATGAAATGACAATAAAATCTTCATATATATGTTGCACTATGTATTTATATTTAGATTTTTCAAGAGCTTCTTAAGTATGCTGTGTTACAAGGGCGAATTATAAAGATCCAATCATTCATTTCCCCTAGAATAAACATTGATGCGTCATAAATTGCTTTCTTGTAACTTCAAAACTGGATATCATTATCCAGCAAAGCTATTAAATATGAATCCATTATCTGCTATCTACGAAAATGAGATTCAACGTCTACAAGACGTGTATATAGCCATTGAAATTCATGAGGAACATTATAGCGATTTTAGAGTGATTTGAATATCCCTTTTAGGCAATATATTATAATCTCCATTACATACAGGAATTAATATCCAAATCCCTGATTGGCTCTATAGCTAGAAATTTTCTGAATAGATTTCAAATTATTCGGGATATATCTCGTCCTTTAAAATGAATCTCAAATATTAGAGGGATGTAAGATGGTGATCAGCTTATTAGTTAATACGAAATTTATTGTGCAGAAAATTATAATTATTTTATAAATTTATTTTATGGTTCAGAAAAAATGTTAGAGCGTACTTCTTCTTCAGAAGATATTTGTACACTGGTAACAACTGAAACATAATCCATTGAATCTAAAGATATCTTGATATTAAATGGATTATGCTAATGGATCATTTTGATATAGATTTTAGATAAATACCAATAATCATCTAGTTAGAAGATTTCCTAATTTTATTTTTTATATTCTTTATTGTGTCCATCTTAGATGAGAAAGATCACAAATGATTCATTTATCATTATGATCTCTTATGCAGCAGGAAATACTTTACAATTCTTCAGAGAATAATAAGAAGTCAAACAGAGGTAAACTCATTACGTCCATGGCTGCTTCATCAAATTTATTATTTTTTACACTTTTTACTAAATTATTAATTTAGTAAAGCAGAGTCGAACTTCGAAGGGCCGAATTCCTTTGGCCTTTCATTTTTACATTTTGTTAACCCCTTCGCTTACAATGTCGAGTCTGACACGTGCATCGAATTACAGAATTTTTGATAATTAAATTGATAATAAAGTCAAAGTAACAATTAATTTTAAATACAAAAAATCACCTGAACACGCTTTGACACGTGCATCGAATTACAGAATTTTTGATAATTAAATTGGTAATAAAGTCGAAGTAACAATTGATTTTAAATACAAAAATCACCTGAACATGCTTAAATATCTCAAGTATCCTTTACCATATTAAATAGATTGAAATGATAATAAATATCCCAAATGGGTGGTTAATAGGAGGTTAAATAAAATTGTATGCCAAGGGGTTAAGCGAATTAAACATTTCAATGAATAACCTCTCTTATTATTGTAAATTTCTTCACGATATCCAGAAAATAAGCTCCTTTGGTCAATTAAAGGAATATATGCCTTGTGTTGTATATAAGCATAAATGCCATTCGCATTGAACCATATATAACGAAACACTACAAACAGCTTATTACAGCTTTGTAACAGCTTAATTCGCAGCTTGTAACCCTAGAACCTCTTGCCATAAAGGCCCCTAAAGATTCTGTAACATCAAACTAAAGCAATAGCCGCTGCAATATCAGAAATATATTTTATTTTAGCTATTTACAAAGAACTAGTTTAATCGTCCAGAAAATTTGAAAAACTGATTTTCAAGCTTGAAAAATATAAACAATCACAAACATTTACATTGATTACAGTCTGTGCCTCGAGACATTAAAAAAACAGTGGTAAAGCCGTATTTAGTCGAGTATTTAAGAAATAAGATTGAAGAATAAAAACAGTTCGTTACAATACAAAAAT